>NC_051168.1:90951330-91076330 GCF_013339725.1 Rhipicephalus microplus | reverse complement strand
ACAAGGGGATGTGACGTGCGCCGAAGACTGCGTCAAAGGGCATCGTGACAAAGCGTAGGCATCTTGGTGTTGTCTTCCAGTCTTGTAGATGACGTCGAAGTCATACGATTGTAACCGGAGAATCCAGCGGCCAAGTCGTCCCGACAAGTTTTTGATTGTGGACAACCAGCAAAGAGCATGGTGGTCTGTCAAAACAGTAAAATGTCGACCATGTAGATACGGACGAAATATTTGGATGGACCAGACAACAGCCAAGCACTCTTGTTTGCTTATCGAGTACCTCTTCTCTGCAGAGGTCAGAGTGCGGCTTGCATACGCGACAACTTTCTCGCGAAAGGCATGGTCGCGCTGGAGGAGTACGGCGCAGATTCCTTGTCCACTAGCGTCAGTGTGTAATATCGTAGGTGCCTTGTCATCGAAATAACAAAGCACCGGTGGGGATGTGAGTGCCTGCTTGAACTCTTGAAACGAGGCGTCGCATTGATCATTCCAATCGAAGGAACCGGTACTAGCAAGGAGCTTGTGGAGAGGAGCGGCAATAGTGGCAAAGTTGCGAATGAAGCGGCGAAAGTACGATGCGAGTCCAAGGAAACTGCGTAGTTCTTTGGAACGAAAGGGTCGCGGAAAGTTGAGGACTGCGGAAATTTTGTCGTGATCGGGCTGGATGCCATCTTTACTAACGAGATGTCCTAGAACTCTTATAGCTGTGTTGCCGAAACGGCACTTCTTTGTGTTTAATTGAAGTCCAGCATTAGAGAGACATGTGAGCACTTGATCTAGGCGTTGCAGATGATCAGCAAAAGTGGAAGAAAACACGACAATATCATCGAGGTAGCATAGACAAGTTTTCCACTTGAGGCCATGAAGAACAGTGTCGATCATCCTTTCAAATGTGGCGGGAGCATTACATAGGCTGAATGGCATTACGTTAAACTCGTAAAGACCGTCCGGCGTAGAAAAGGCGGTCTTTTTTTGTCTGCTTCGTTCATTGGTATTTGCCAATACCCTGACCGAAGGTCAAGGGTGGAGAAGTATTGGGCGCCTTGCAATGAGTCAAGTGCATCATCTATACGAGGCATCGGATATACATCCTTTCGGGTAATCTTGTTGAGCGCGCGGTAATCAACACAAAAACGTACCGATCCATCTTTCTTTTGTACCAAGACAACGGGTGATGACCAAGAGCTGGTAGAGGGTCGTATGATGTTTCTTTTTAGCATATCGGTCACGTTCTCGTCGATGATTTTGCGCTCGGCCAAGGAGACTCGGTAGGGACGATGGCGTACAACAGTCTGACCTCCAGTGTCGATGCGATGATGCGCAACTGTGGTCTGTCCTAGTGCCGAAGCCTTGGCGTCAAAGGAGGCCTGGTGTTTTGTTAGCAAATTTAGCAACGCCTCGCGTTGAGAAGACGAAAGGTCAGGATTTATACCGGGAGCAAAGGAGGAGGAAGTAACAGACCGGGCCTGTTGTGGCTGAGCTCTCAAGGCGTCAAGAGAGACCAAAGATACTGGTTTAGTATCCACATAACACGAGAATGCAGAACCTTGAGGTAGGAGGACAGGCTCCGAGGTAGGGTTCAGGCCAAGGATTATTGCAGCACTGTCTTTGAACCGCACCAGGCTGGAGGGGACTACAACGCCGCGAGCTAGACAGTGGCTGGAAGGGGTGATAAGGACGTCACCATTGGCAATATTCGGAGAAGTGATGGCGATGAGTTGCTCCTGACCCGGGAGCAGTATGGTATCGGAAGCTGTGAAAAAAACGCAATGGTTTCTCGTCGACACGTTCGCTGCAGTGATCGGTCTCGGTCATCTCGACTACACGTTGACGGCAAGAAATTAATGCAGATGCTGATGAGAGAAAGTCCCAACCTAAAATTAGTTCATGAGCACATGAAATTAGGACAGCGAAGGTGATGTGGTGACGAATACCATCAATGAAGACACGCGCTGTACATTGGGTCGATGGTCTAATTATTGCTTCATTGGCCCCAATCAAAGATGATCCAAGGTAGGGTGTCTTCACTTTCCGCAATCGAGAACACAAGTCGGCACGCATAACTGAAATAGTTGCTCCCGTGTCCACCAAAGCCAACACCCGTACACCTTGCACAGTTACCAATAACATGTTTGATGGTCGTTCAGGAGGACTTGTGACATTTCGCCGCGATGCAGTTTTCCCTCTGAAAACTGCACTGTTTAGTTTTCCGATCGCTGGGCAGCCAGTTGAGAGACAGGTCGAAGGGGTGAAACAGAGCGTCGGCGTGGCGAAGGGGTGCGTGGTCGGGAGGCACGTGTATTGTTGGTCGTGTTGGAAATGCGCATAGGAGACGGGGATCGGTGGTTGGCAGGACTGTCGCCATAACGGTAGTAACCTCGTGCACATGTGTCGTCTCGTTGAAACGCGGCATAACCACGACGTTCATCTTGCTGCCGACGTCGACAGACCCGGGAATGTGTCCTCGAATTCCGCAGTAGTAGCAAATAGGCCGTGGGGCCCACCAGGAAGAATGGTAGCTAGGGTTCGGTGGACGGGCGACTAGAGGTGCGAGATGTTCGTGATCATGCACAGGTGGTGGTACTTGAGACGGCGAGGGTTGCATTGAAGCGATCTGTGCATACGAAGCGGGTTGGGTGCATGGTGGAGCACGGTGGGTGCTTTGAAACGCTGACATTTCTTCCCTAATAATGCCACGCAGATCGCTAGAAGCGGGTTGAGCGGAAACGTTGTGAGAAGGAGGTAAACTGTAGGCTTGCAGTTCCTCACGAATTATGGTTCGAATGATGGACCGGAGCTCCATACTGTTTGCCAGGGGGTTCTCAGAGAAGTCGGGTCGCAGGCGGATTGACTGCAAGGTATCAAGCCGCTGGCATACAAAGACGATGTCGGAAACCGTCGAAGGGTTGTGCGCGACGAGGGCGTTGAAAGCTGTAGGTACGATACCCTTCAAAAGGTGCCGGACACGATCACCTTCTGGCATGGTGTCGTCGACACGGCGGCAAAGTGCAAGCACATCCTCAATATAGGAAATGTAGGACTCACCGCCATGTTGAACACGTCCTGCCAATTTCTTCCGAGCAACTTCTGAACGAATGGTCGGTGTGCCGAAAATGCGTCGGAGCTCGTCTTTGAAGGAAGACCAATCGCGGAAGTCGCTCTCATGATTTAGGAACCACGTCTTGGCAACCTGAGAGACGTAAAACTGGACGCGGGCTATTTTCGATGCCTCGTTCTAGTTGTTGTAGACACCTACGCGGTCATAGTTGTCGAGCCAGTCTTCGACATCTTCGCCTGGCAGACCGGAGAAGATTGGAGGTACCCGAGGGGGGTTGTTGACCGGGCTAGGGTTGGCTGTGGGTGGTTGAGCCGGCGGGTGGTTCGGTTGAGCTTGCTCTTGCGCCATGGTGCTCTGCTGGCGTAAGCGACGTCCCGAACGGAGCTCCAGGAGGTGGCTTTGGATGGAGAGAGGTCGAAGAGATCGGGAAGCACCTTCCACCACTTGAAATACCACGGTTTCAGCTGACGCTTTATTCAAGCAACAGCGAAATGGCGCCGATGATGAAGAGGAACGGGCGAAGACTGATGATGGTTATTGACAGATGAGGATGACGTCCGATGAATTCTTACAACAGTTTTGACTGAACCTTCATGTTAAAGTTCTTGAAACTGCTCCTTTAAGTTTTATTATTTTTTCACCATTCCGCCAAAAAAAAGAGGGCAATTATCGGAGTCCTTGTTCTCGTAAACAAGTGATCAGGTTTAATGCGCTCGTTTCATGTTCGAGAGTGTAAGAGATAAGCTCTACACATGAAACTCAAAGTATAAGTGGTCCACTTGTGCGTTTGAGACGGCGTGCCGTTTTTACGCACCAAAGCTTCGGTGCGTGTTTTTCACTTGAGGTGCTGGTATGACGTAATACCACGGCGGTATTTCCAGCGCCCGGCATGCTGAGTTTAGACGCTGACTCAATGGGGGCCCCGAATCGTCATTGTTAATGCCTTAAAATACACGTGTTTCTCGAAATTTCTAAAAAAAGTGATTGTCCTTTAAACTTTAACGCAGTACACCAATTACATGTAAACAATCATCCTGGGGGTCAGAAAGTGATGAACTAGTTTTCGCTAAATAATCAATGCTGTACAATTTGAGGTGTGACAAAGAATTCACGCCTCCGCGCAGAGTTCGATTTCGAAGAAGACGAACGCTGGACTGTCATAGCATTTGTTTAAAAATATGTATTGCGTGAAAAAAACTAGCACCCCTTGAACTAAGCCGCACAACGATGGGTCACAGCCAAGAACAGACAGACAGAGACAGAACTTTATTAAGGCCCTGAGGTAAAATACTTCAAAGTGGTAAAGTAGCGTGCCGCTCCCTCGTCGGGACGGGTAGGCAGAGCGTCATCGCCACGTCGTGGGCTCTCCGGACAGCCCTGAGTTGATGTAACAGTCCTGAGCTCCTGAACGCTGTGCTCCACCCTTCTTCGGTCGTGCGGTAAGAACTCTGTATTTAGGGGCACTGCCAGAGCGTGTGGGCTATTATAGACGTGGTGCCATAATCAGGACATCTAAGATTATTGCGTTCGATGATCGAGTTTGCTGCAGGAATGAAGACTGGGATATGATCTGGTTTGAAGCATGCGGAGCTGGTTTGAAGCTGCCTGTGACCAAGACAGCTTCTTTTTTGGAAGGAGAAAGACTCTTCTGTCCAGCTTCCCCGGAGTCAGAAGGTTAATGAACTAGTTTTTGCTAAATAATCACTGCGGTACAACTGTAGGTGTGGCAAAGTATTTTCGCCTCGATGCAGAAATCGCTGTCGAAGAAGAGGGGTGCCTGATTGTCATAGCAATTCAATAAAAAATGTGTATTGCATAAAAAAAGTTAGCACTGCTTGAGCTAAGCCACACATTGATGAGTCGCAACGCCATCAATAAAAAAAATTGCTCGAGTGGAAATCATTTTCTATGAGTGAAGCCATAACCGCCAAAAGATGGCGGCAGTGGCCGCCATCTTACTAGGGGCATGATAAGCTGTCGGCGCTGAGCATTTAAAACGAAGCGTTCGCCTTTCGAGACAGATAGCGCTCGAAGTGCGTCTTTGTGTTACTAGTTTTGTTTAGTAAGCTTTGAAATCTAGGCCAATTTTATTGGAGCATAAGTCACCGATATTTGTCTCTGCATTGTATTTATATATCTTTCAATTTAAAATGAACGTAGCGTTTACAATAAACAATCAACGCCACTTAATCTCTAAGTGGGCACCAACAAAAAATTACATCTCCCGCTAAGGTAAACATATGTGGATGCGAAGCAGCGGGAAAATGGTGAACGGCACCCACGGAAACTCGTCATTGTTGCCTTGAGAAGGCGCACCAACTATAAGAATCTCTTCCTGACTAACGCTGCCGGTGGTCATCGCTAGATGCCGGTGACCGCAGCCGTCAAGACGTCGGGGGACGAACGCTGTCGGTGACCAGGACTATAGCACTGCTGAAGCGCTGGTGCATCAACGCCCCTGCCAAAAACATCGAACACGATTCCGCGCGGACCAAAGCAGACGCGCTCTGCCTAATGGAAACGTGGAACGATGTAAGGGACTCTCAACAGACACACACACACACAAAAGCAGGCGCACTCTGTCTCGCGGATATTTTGCCATCGCCATCGACTCGGAATAGAGAAGGGGAGGGGAAGCGCGTACGCGAAGGGTAGTGGGCGCGTAAAGGAAGGATGAACCCAGACCAGTGCCAACTAGATTATTTCAGCCTGTTAACTGTTTGTGCCACGGACTCTAACGTCATATCGTTTAGACCGCTGCGCTTCGCAGCAAAGACGTGCATACGCTTGCTCTGGTCGCCCGAGAGACATACGATGCCAACCTTGACGAACGTTTTTGTGGCATACTGGTGTGCTTTCTCGTCAGCCACTCGAAAATACCATGTTTTTCAGTGTGCGTGAACTGCAGCGTGAATACGTGATGCCCTTTGTACACTGGATATTGCAAATGCGTACGGATTCAAATCCGAACGGTTGGACGATGCTGCGTGGTGAAATGTCGTTGCAAACGAACCGATGTAAAGTAGATATTTGGGCTACTTTACTTCATGCACTTTCTTGTGTTGTTTGCGCGCTGATCGTGATGGGAAATGGACCGAAGTTGTGATTGTTCTCGTTTCCTGAGGACAACCGATGAACAAAGTGGGAGCACATCGTTCGTAAAGCTGACGTCGACATCTGTTTTCTTCGTGACCCGAAGGTACGTGTGTGTGTACTACATACTTCGAAATCATTCCAACGGCCCCATATCCAGAATGCTCTCTTCTTGCTCTATAATAAATGTGTCGTGTGTGCTTCTGACTGGATAGCGCAAGGCCTGGCATTGAAATAATAAACGCACGTGGCAGTACATTTCAGAACAGTCGTTTTTTCGTTAGAGTCCGTAAACATTTGCTATTGGTGATTAGCACTGCGGGCTTCTTGCATTACCTCCATTTACCTAATTGAGAAAAAGGAAGGAATGCCGATGCATAACTTGGTACATCGCTTTTTGGCATAGTATTCTATTGCCTGTGTCCCAACCACTTTATTGCAGTATTATAATTTTGTGCCAGTCTCACCACAACAGCCTCGCCTTACGGTAAAGTGCTTTCTTAAATGGTTTTCAGGTGTGTGAGTTATATACTTCAAGCTATAATATTTAAGAACCAGTAACAATAATATCAGTTCAAGTACGAGCAGTGCAGTAGAAGCACCCACGGGCGCTACATGGTTTAATCAGGAACAGGGTGATCTAGACCCAGTACTAACATTTTTTTCCAAGGCCCTAAGTTATATGCGTGACCAGCGCGAGAGGGGCCAGAGCAAAGAGGAAACGCCGCTCCGGGTATCGGTCACAAGAGGTTTTTGTGGAATTAAAAAATTTGTTTTCTAATGCATTGATAATTACCCTCACAATGTGATGAATAACCTACTTGTGGTGGCAGAACACGCTGTCAAGTAAAACTATGTGTCTATGAAGACATTTTCGAAAGAGGTGTTCACCACGAAGCGCACCAGGTGGTCCGCTTCGACCAATAGCAGACGGCCGATGGCGGCGAACAGCACAGAATAAAGAAATAGAATCCTTCTGTGATGGTACCCTAAGTTTACAACATCTGTATTTGATTTATTCAAATCTCACACACTTGGGGAAGGCCATCATCAGGTCCGAATTCGAATACCAGTCCAAGGCAGTCATGAGGGCTCGTGAGAGAGCAGAAAGGCATGGCCTCCAGGCCCCAAGATTGGGTCAGTCAACTGCAAGCTTTGCGTCCTCTGTGGGATTGCACTGGTTGGCTCCTCAGGGCCTTAATTTATGTAACTTGTCAGTCTGTCACAAACTTAACAATCATGACCACGCGAAAGAAAAACGTACGCTCGCCCACCAACACCCTTATCTACACAAGAAAATAAGTTTTTTCCTAGATAAAGCAAAAGATGCATTTTTCAGTAAATGTAGCACATTACCCAGCACTTCAATCCTTCTTCGTAAACCCAGGTCTATTTCGCTCACACCGACTTGATTATCGTCATAAAGTTAACATACCATATTTCTCAACGACATAACGGCTATAAATCCTTTGTTCACAGTAAAGTAAGAGATAGCAATCAGTTACTTGCCTTCATAACGAATATAACTGGTACAAATGAATTTAAAAATGTCCTATCAAGCCTACTGTAGCATTACACGCTTGCTGCTTCAAAATTACTTATAACTGCTGCACTAGATGTTCGCTAACGTCCTTTACAAAAGTTTTGTAATCCTGTAAAATGCCTTCACTTTACTGTTATTTTTATGCTGCTTCTCTCTATTTATGAATATGTTCACCCAACCATTCTGTAATGTATTTACACCCTGAGGACACAATAAATAAATGAATAAATAAAATATATCGCTGACACACTGGTATGAGCCATGCAGAGCTATCCACGAGACTTTAGGCTTTTTTTTCCCCTCATAGATTTGGGCCGCGCGTTGCAGCTTTTATTGTTAACCACCTGTACAGAGCACTTAGGCCGTGACAGTACGCGTGCCAGCTCATAATTCTAATTTGGTGTGCACGGACACACGGCAAGCCCCGACCATAACAGCTCTCCTGTAAGGTTATCTCGCATCTCCCGGCGATAAGCGAGCATACACTCAACAGTGAAGCGGAAGTTAAACGCAAAATAAATAGCGAGCTTTCAAGCCCAAATTGCGAATCGTTCATGGATATTCGACCGGGCTGTGGCGCAATGACACGGCCAAAGCAAAGAAAGCGCCACGACGCGTGGTGACGAATGTCGTTTGCGCTGAGAAGCAGCGTATATACCCACGCTCAGCGGCAGCTGTTGACGCAAGGGTTTTGTCGTGCTCTGCAAACGATGAAGTTTTTCGTCATCCCCGAAATGCTAAGGTTGATACGCGTGCGTCCTCGCTACCTCCAAAAGAAACAATAGGAAAAGCTTCAAGATTTCAAAGCTTTCTGCTCCGAGCCGTTTGCGATGTCGTGATGTTATGATAGCTGACGTTTTGTGTTTCAGACGTTGTCTAAACATTGCGTACGCATGCTGTCATACTTTGTGTTATTGGATTACCATGTCACTGGCGTAGCGCTGAGTTGGTTAAAAGCCTTTACTCAGAAACAGGCCCGTGGGAGGAGGCGAGAGGCTGGCCCTCCCAGAAATTTGGATGAAGCCTGTCTTTTACCTATAGGGCAACTGATAATAAATATACCTGTTTTTTCAAGGCCTTCCACAAGTGTTCCCCCCCTCCTTTCTTCCCTTCATCCAGCCCAGAAAAGAAAAAATTCCTGGCTGGGACCTGTTCAGGAGCTACGACAAATTGGTCTCACTTTCAATACTCCAAGCGGCGAGTTCGTGCTGGTAAGAAGTTTCATTAGCGCGCTTGCGAAACGCAGGCCTACGAATGTTCAATGACGTCATAGCACTCAAAAGATGAGAACTAAGCACGAGTAGCCGTAGGATGTTAACAGTGATTAGCGCAAGAGGATAGGAAGTGAGTTCTTAGTAGCGCACGTCCTATTTTCTTCTTTGGTTCTGGTCCTTTTAAGGGCTATGGCTCGATAGAGCATAACAAAGCACCTTGATCGAAAGTGTGTTCTTTTCGCTTACTTATGTCGCTTGCGTGCTGTAAGTAACATTCCAACCCTGATGCTTGCGGGTACGGCTAGCACAAAAGTGAAGTCATACAAGATTCTAGCGATGGCTCGTTATTAAATTTCTACAACTTAGTAGGCCTTAAAGGAGACTTGTGAATAACCAGAAGCGAATAGTTAAGGAGTCGCTTTCTTCTAAGCGAGTCCTCCTTGCATGCCTGGCAGGACAACGTTGGCCCGGCCCTCATATGTTTGGCTGCTGGCCCTGTTCCAAAGCGCCACGAGGAAGCGCTCTTAAAGATTTCTGCAAACACTTTCGAAACATGGGTACTTCTTAACTTTAGAGATGTTTAAGGTCACCGTTGTTCCGGTCGGCGTTCACAAAAACTCTGCCAGCCACTGCAAAGACTAGATAATTTGTTATCAAATGCGGCTCCGAGGACCCCAGGTTGCCATAAAACCAGTTTTACCAAAATAATAACAATAATGATCCCTCCTTCATAAAAATATGTATAACACGAAATTGAAACGAGTCTTCACAGTGGTAGTTGAACGTTTATTGTGCATCGATACATAGGAGCTTGAAGAATATCTTCTGATCTTTTGAAGCTATGGCACTGTTTCTCGTAAAAGTACGTTGGCGCCTATAATGGTTCATGTCCATTCCAACGACTAACGCCAATTATCATGTGACTTAACCATTGTGGTAGCTGAAGTTGTTAGCATATTTTGATGATTGATTGATAGACGTGTAGGGTTTAACGTCCCTAAACCACCATATGATTGTGAGAGACGCCGTAGCAGAGGGCTTTAGAAATTTCGACTCCCTGTGCTGTTTTAACGTGCACCCAAATCTGAGCACGTGGACCTACAGCACTTTCGCCTCCATTGAAAATGCAGCCGCCGCAGCAGGGATTCGATCCCACGACAAACGGGTCAGCAGCTGAGTACCTTAGCTACTAGACCACCACGGCGGGGCTTCTTAGCTTATATTAGGAGACAGCATATTTTGAACCCCGTGTAAAGATGGCATCGATAAGCTAAAAAAAACTCACTGTTTTGACGCAAGGGTTAGTCAGTGAATTTTACCGCTAGAAATTAGAATTTCACGCGTAGAATGAGAAGCAGCTGAAAACTATCAACGCGCTGCTCAAGCACGAAGGCCGGACCAAAAGAACGTGGGCAAGAGGAGCACGAAATAACTGACACAGCTTGACAATTGAAGCTTTCTGCTTAGACATAAAGAAGGACGCACGAGAAGTACGCGAGAGTATACGCAAAAACGAGCGCGCACTGCCACAGTTACTTCTTTGTGTCTGAGCAGCACGCTCCCTCGCAGATGCGGCCACTGCAGCAAAAAAGCCGACTTCCATGCGCTGTGTGACGTCAACGCAAATATTGCAGTGAAAGTGGACGACATACAGAATAAAACAAAAAAAAGCGAAATTTGGTATATGCTTCTAGTAACTCAGTGACTCTTGCACATGAAGTCAATTTACCGCAACGCGTGGTATCTGACGACATAGCGTGCTATTCGCTGACTGCGTAGAGTGAAATTAAGGGCATAATACGTGAGAACAGCGCCTTTTTTTCTTGTTCATGCCATTTTTCCCCCCCGTGTTTCTTATGCCCCTTGCCCTCTCGCAACACAGAGATACCAGTTGGAGGCGTCTTCAGCATGAGCAACTAACTAGTCAAGTAAGATACATTGTTGTGGTCGTACGATTTCCCAAACACTCTTGCCTTTCCATTACCTTATTATCGCTTGATAATATTACTGCTATTGGGAATCATAGGAATACTAAGGATGACATCTTTTTTTCGTTCATAGCTCTATAGCTTTAGCCTATATTCATTCTTTTACAAAACAATTACTTCCTTTAAAATTTGAACGATTTCAGTGGTCTATGGTAGCCCCAGAAAGTTGAGTAGCAATTGGAGAAATGTAAACGGTTACGTTTGCGTTATTGCCCTGCAAACATTGATTGCTGTGACACAGTAACACGACTTTCTGCAATCTACAACGAGCCACTGTGGCTTGCATGCTAGAGAGAAGACTGGGGGCCAGCGTGAAGACTAGAAGGCTGATCGTGCCTTCCGTGATCTAGTTTCACACTCGAAAAGACAGGACGCGCAAACGTGGACACAAAAAATAAGGTAAAACACCACAACCGCATTTGTGGTGTCTTGACTTCTTTCTTGAGTCTAGATTTTCACGCCCTGACTTTTGGAAGGAATACCCGCCAAGTTGGTCAGTACTCTTGTTCTTCTGTTACAAGTTCTTACCATTAAACAGTTGTTTTTGAAGGTTGTTGTTAGTAGTTCCTCCACTTTTCCCTCTAGTGAGGTCGGCTGGTACTACAAACGCAGAAATTTTCGCAGTGAGCAGAAATTTTTCTTCGGGAAGGGGGGGGGGGGGGCATGCGCACTGGTTTGGTGTGCCATCTTGGCGTAGGATTGGCAGTACAATGGCGTAGGAACATTTCAAAGTCATACCAATCGATTATACTACAATATTTCAAGAATATGTAAATTCTTACTAGTAATAGATGACAACGCGTTACGTGCAGCTCTCCTTGTGAAGCATATTTCGTGTGAGCTCCTTCAAGAGGCTTGAAGTTTTATGTTAAAACCTTGTGACCTGACTTGAAATGTCAGTTGATGAATTTCTACGTGTTAATTCTTGATGTTTCTTTTGTGTTCACTGAGAACTTCTCGAAACGCTGGAACGGATGCCGGTCGACAAATGCGGAAGTGAGCGGCCGTGAGCACAAGAGAACCGCTGTACATATGCGCCAGTTATCTTACAACTTGAACAAGGTAGGAGGCCAAGAAAACGTAAGAGTTGTCTTTCCAGCAACAAACAAGTTGGTCACCCTGTGCAGAAGTAATAATCCAGTATTGACTACCAATCTGTGATAAGAAACACAAGGGTTAGTAAGTCGCATGCTCTGTTGGCATTGCTCACATAAGCCAGGCGGGAAGGTATATGCCGCCTAGAAAATACATAGACCTCCTCTCTGCCTTGTAGACGTCATGCGTCTTGACCAAGCGAGCACGCATGGGAAGCTGCAATGTCATTGCCACCATTGCCTTCCGGGAAAAGATAAAATGTTCGCAGCGAGTTTTACATATTCGACAGACTAGTTTTGTGTTTCGCGTCGCTATTGGCGCGGGTTTATGGGGCGTGTCACGCTTTAAAGTTTTTGGTGATTGGCAAGCCATCTAGTAGTTCACTTAAAAATAAAAGATTGTACGCTATCGAACGTGTGACCGATTTATAAGAGGAAAATTCGACAGCCCAACAAAGTGACGAAATGGGAACGTGCAAACTTTATTCAATCTTTACTCTCACACACTGTCGAGAAGATGTACGAAAACAATTGATATTTTCATTTGTTAATCTTTCACAGTTTTCTCGCCTGAGTGAGCGCTTTTGTACTGTCGCATTGTTTCTTAGATCGGTGTATTCCGTAGTCGTCGTTAAAGGAACCAACAACTATTTTATTATTGTGCGTATTTTTTCTTAGCGCGGACGAAATGTTACCTGTCAGTGAGTCTGATCCCGAAATGGCAAAGTAAAACATTCCGCAAAACATTAGTAATTACAGTTTTTCTACCTGCAGCAAACATGAAGTCATATGCTCTCTTGCTGCAAGCAGTGAGTTCGCAAGCCCTTCGCGTTAGAGCGCAGAGCATTACTGGGCATGCGCACTCTCTGCGCGCATGCGAGAAGGCTCCACTTGGTCCACTGGTGGCCGCGATCGCAGCACCGCTTTTCACCGTGCCACTTTTTAGTCCTAAGCAGCACAAAATTGAGCGGGGCTGGATAACAATATATACATACTCTAACTTTGGTGACTGGCACGCAGGACAGTATCAGACTACACGACCACGTTCGGTGAAGTGCTCGACTCTATATTCTATAATCCAGCTTCTAGGCTTCTCCGTAAGGCTGCGCAACAAGATGGCTTTTGATCATTTTAAAGATGATTTAAAATATATAAATGTCTTTCACAATTCGAAAAAAATGCTGTTGAATATCACTACATGTCATGTTCTTTTCAATTATACTACGATCGAATCGAACGTTCTGGCTCTTTAATTATTCTGGTGGCTTGAAATTGAGCTCGCACACCTGAAAACCATTTAAAGAAGATCTATGGCACATTCTGCCCCACACGCCTTTTGTTGACTAAGGTACGTACAAAACAGTGAAATCTTGGAGGCGTTCTAAATTTGGATAAAAAGCATCCATTCGTATTTCAAGGAAGTAAATTTGGTGGAGGGACCGGTGACACTGGCGCATAATAGTGCAAGAAAATGAAGTGGCAACAAATACTACGTACTACAAAACATATACACGAACTCATGCACCAGCCCTCCTTCCATTTTCGAAACAAGGAGATCGGAGTGTTACAATAACCCCGTGGTACGTGCTATGCGCAAATAGTGCTATATTTACCGACCCTGAAATAAAAACACATATTCTATCATTTTATTGCCACGGGTGTTTTAGATGTGAAGCAGCTCTTTGACTATCATGTGTAACGCCGTCCCTCCGTGCGTCCACACGAACGCGCTACAATTCGCTCTACTCACTGCAGCTGTTGGAGCGGTGCCATGTAAGTCACACCGCAGCTGCGCGTTGACGTCACGCTCCCCTGGTAGTGCTTGCTTCCGTATATTCGAACAGTGGCGTTCACTAACTCGCCGCGAGTACGCGACCTTAGTCCAAGTTTGGCACGCAATCGGTCACACTCTTCTGGCTGTCAAACCACTTTCCTTGGTTCCCCTCTCACAGCTAACTAAAGCAGACAGCACATGCATCTATCACCATAAGGGCACGTTCATTCATTCATCATGAACGTTATTCGTCGGGATGGAGATGTATCACTAAACATCCACGTCAATAAATCCATGTTAAACATTGCGTTAGCTTTCGAACAAGAATAGCCCTGTCTTTCTCAAGACACAGTGACATGATGTGCATGCGACCTGCGCATTCTAATATAAAAACCTTTTTAAAAAAAAGCAACAAGAAACAAGCTGTGTCATTCGAAAAACGCGGTTCAGTTTGGTTTATTTGTGGTGTTTAACGTCCCAAAACCACCACATGATTATGAGAGACGCCGTAGTGGAGAGCTCCGGAAATATCGACCACCTAGGGTTCTTTAACGTGCACCCAAATCTGAGCACACGGGCCTACAACATTTCCGCCTCCGCGGTTCAGTTTGGAAAAGTAAAGTCAGAGAAACATGGAAGCAGTCGCTTGCCTTCATGTCGAAATTAAGCGCGTATGGTGAAATGTTTTGGTGGCCCACAGAAGAAAAAAAAAAGAAATCTTTCTCAACGAACAGAAAGTATCTTTGCCCACGAGCTACTTAATCAGGCAAAGTGGGCTCGACGCGTCAGCGTCATACACGCAAGCGCGTTGCTTAACAACGAGATGATACTCGCCTCGCTTTTCGGCGCCCGGAAAAAACACTCCCGGGGAGCGCCGGCCATTTTGACGTAGTTCAGCGCGGCGAGGATCACCTGAATTTCTCGTCGACGCTGTGAAACAAAAACTCATAAGCCGAGAGTGTTACCTTGTTTCATTAAGAATTCATCGGAGTTATTCCCGTTGCCTTTGCTTGCCCAGGAGCGATTCAGTCTTAGTATCTAGAAATAGAACGCGAACTATGGCACGAATGTAGGGAAGGGGATCGGTCTAGTGGTTGGTTCTTTCAATGAGGTAAGACGTCTCCTCTGTGCATTAAATACCCCACATACTTAAAACCCTTGTGGGATTCGTCGTGACGGTTCGGTCACAAATATATAGAGTGCGCTTGAGATGCTTACTCTTCCTCAGGGAACACACGTGAGCTAATCAGGAGTGCCATTTCTTTAGGTAATCGTGATTTATTTGTGCCCGCGAATGTGAAGGAAAAAATGTCTGTGGAAGTTAGAGTTGTCTCACTCTAGTGACCGTGTACGTCGGTCACTGGACTCACTATAAATCTTTTTGCACGTGCCCTTTTGTGACACATGAGTGGTGAGGTGTCATCCATAAAGAATGAAAATGCTTGTTTACAGCTTCTCGCATATGTTGGTTGTCTTTGGGAGCCTTTTTCGGTCGTGTAATTTCGATAGCACTCCGGGCAATTCTGTGAGCCGCTTCATCATCCGCTGTACCCCCATGTGATGTAGACCAATTCTGTGCAGGCATTTAGGAATTAGCTGTGATTTTTAATGCTCTGATATAAAACCAATTCATGTTTATAGTCAATGCAGAGTGGGCTTACTCTATGAAATCAGTACGACTTGTTGCTCCCTACAAAACTTCTATTTTTCAGGACTACCTCCAATTCCATCCTTTCGGAAGTTGTCGGTAAAACAACCCACTCGAGTCACACTGCCCAGGACAACTTTAGGAAAGGGATCACAAACGCTGCAGTGCTTGCTCCACGCTCCACGTTTACCGACCATCGGTGAAAAGTTTGAAATGGTCCGCATACTTCTCTTAAATGTATCCAAGTACCAAAGAACGTACTTCTGCAAGCGCTTGCTGTGCATCCATGGATTCGCCACCTCACAGTTGACGTTCTCATGTGACCAAGGTGGGTCTGGTCGAAGAAATGTGTGTTTGTGGATCTCCAGGCCAAGATAGCGAAGGGTGCTGAGAGCTATGAAAGCTCGCGATTCACTACGTCGCCGAATGTGACTGAGTAGTGCTCGCCCTGGGCTTAATTTGCTTAGTCGGCAAAGCTGCGCCAGCAGTCGTAAAGGCGAGAAGACGTAACGATGGAAGACGAGCTTCATGAAGCACCCTTACGCTCGGTGGAAACTTTGGCACGCCCAAAGCAACTCTTAGGCCTTTACGATGGCGTGCTTCCAGCCGTTCTTACTGCGACGCACATGGTGAGAACAAAGACAATTGGAAGAGCACGCTGTTGCCAATTACTGCCGAGTGTAACCTTCATTGATGTTGGCTGGCTCCCCCAGCTTGTTCCTACTATCCTTCGAAGAATGTTTACGCGGGGTGACAGCGATGATATCGTCTTGTCTACTGCACGTCGCCAATTCATCCTGGAGTCTACTGGGACTCCAGGAAATCTCATATACTTGACTTGCTGAATTTATGCGTCAGAAAGTGATATCTGCATCTTTATTTCCCTTCTTTGCATGCCTGGGAATAGCAAAAAATGTAGACTTTTCTGCTGATATTATTAGTACAATAGGTGAAAGATAGGTCTGTGCGGAGAGTACAACCCTTTGGCCAATCATTTGCAATCGCTTATGTTGATAACATCTTAGACTTGGTGAGCTGCACTGAACACCAATGAGCATATGGCTTTTCGACGCTGGCAATACTTCTGGACGTTTCAGAAGCGAACGATTACGTGCTTCAGCAGGTGATAATTTTTCGACTTGTAATTAATGAAGGGAGCATAAATGGCATTTTGCTAATTGAAAACAATGCCACTCTTGGCTAGCGCTTGCGTCCTCCTGTTTTGTATTAAATGGGCTTCGACACGACATCGGTTCCCTAGAGCAAAATGTTCTCGTCTGTAGAGCTAGTAAAATCATCTTTCGTTTAATCTGAACATGACATATTTGGGAACTGCCACTCAATGAAAATTATAGCGGAATTTCTTACCCATACAGCCGCTAAAACTACATGACGAAAATGACAAAATACAGTCGAAGGTGTCACTACACAGCACAATCACAGTTATTCCAAGCAGCGATCTCAGGGAATGTGGCCTGTACTGCTGTCTCTTCCTGGAAGAGCAGCAAATGATTACGCGACTTTGTCAAAGCCTACGAGGCCGGTCGTTCGCGCATCCTGCATAAACAAGCCAATGTGGAGGAAATGACTGCATGGACACCGTTGGCTCGTGGCCCGTACAAGTTCAGCGACATTTTTATTTTTTAGATGCGGAGCATCTAATACTCGAGGCTTGTAGTGCGGCGCCGTCCGCAAGCTTCCTCCTCCTTCTTCCACCATCTGTGCATCCCTTCCTCCTCTACACACCGCGCGCGCTTCACTCCTCCACCATCTGTGCACCCTTCCTCCTCTACACACCGCGTGCGCTTCTCCTCTTCACGAACATTCGCTAGCTGTATAATGTAGCGCGCATGCGCCGTCACGCTTCGAGAACATCGGCAGCTGACGCGCGCGCATGCGCCGTCGCGCTTCGAGAACATTGGCAGCTGACGCGCGCGCATGCGCCGTTGCGCTTCTTCCCCTTCTCGAACATTCGACAGCTGACAGTGCACGCGCCGTCGCGCTGTATATATACTCAAGGTCGGCGCTCGCTCGCTCAGTTGCCGCTCGTCGGTTGGTTTGTACGGCGCGTCGACGTCCAAGGTCGCGGTGAAATGAATTCCAACGAATCCACAAACACAATGCTCGACGTCCCTTCGACCAGCGCCGCCCTTTCGCATACGTGTGTACGTGTTCACTCATTTAACACCCCCTCCTACAACCACGTTAACCAATTTAGCCATCGACCCAAGTAAGTCGCACTTTAACACCCCGTTAACCAATTATATGCTCCGCATCCTCCTCAGTGTTCCCCCGAGGGAAGCTGCGGGCAATTGTTTTATTAAATGTATGTAAGGAGAGGCTTCGTGATGCTTCCCGCCACTGGACGCTCGTTTCAGAGAAAGGCAAATGTTTTGAAGTCATGGCTATGCTTCTCGTGGAAAGCACGTCGTCAACGAACGAGAGTCACAACAGCGTGATATTGCCACAGAGATTGCTCCTACTAATTATTTTACAAAGAGAACCAACGGGACGCTATGTGAGCGTGTACAGTGCCTCGCCATCGACGAGACGCTATGTGAGCGTCTACAGTGCCTCGTAACCAACGAGACGCTATGTGGGTGTCTGCAGTGCCTCGCAACCAACGAGACGCTATGTGGGCGTCTACTGTGCCTCGCGCCTGCTCACGCATCTTGGGCAGAGCAGCTCATGCCTCGGGTGGACGAGCACGAGCCGGGAAGACTGACGGAGGAGTTGTTCAGAAAGGGACACGTAGGCGGAACGCTTTTAGCAGACTCTTCTTTGTGACGTAGCTACTTTTCTGGGCACAAGTTCGCCCTCAATAAATCATTGTGCGTGTTCCCCTTCTTGTATTACGTGACATTCTGGTGGAGGTGCGGGGTATGATTGGAAGTCCCCTTGTCGCAAGAGAAAGAAGCCCTGACCCCAAACGATTGGAGCCTGGCGAACTTACTCCAGTACACCAGCCTTCAAGTCGCCGCCTCCGAGGTGAGTCACCTGAATTCGGACCTTTCCTCACTACTCCAGCAACACGGGCAGCGGTAACCGCCAATTTCAGAGAAATGGCCACTCCAGCTTCAACATCTGAGCTCATCGTGTCTCCCCCGTGCTTACCTGAACGCTTCCACGGTGACGCGCACGAAGATGTGGAGGACTGGCTGGAGCATTTCGAGTGGGTCGCAAGGACCAATGCCTGGGATGAGGCGAGGAAATTGGGCCGCGTGTACTTTGCGTTGGAAAATGGAGCGAGAATATGGTTTGAGAACCACGAAGGGGCAACAGCGACGTGGGAAGACTTTCGGCAGCAGTTGCTTGCTGCGTATGCCAGCACGGATCGCCGGCAAAGGGCAGAAAATGCCCTTCAATCAAGAAACCAATGCACGAACGAGAGTGTCAGCATTTATATCGAGAACATGTCCCGCCTCTTCAAACGAGCCGATCCGAACATGACCGAAGAAAAGAAAGTGCGCCATTTGATGCGTGGAGTCAAACAGGACTTATTTGCAGGCCTGGTTCGCAATCTTCCTCGTACCGTTGCTGAATTCCGCACAGAAGCCACGACCATAGAAAGAGCACTGCAGTAGCGTGCCCGTCACTACAATCGGGATGCCAGTAGTGAGCCCGCGGGCGTCCTTTTGGCAAGCGAGACAGCAGCAACGAGGAGCTTCGTCAAAGAGGAGCTTCGTAACATTCTCCAACCGCAAGTAATGCGGACAGTTTCATCTCTCACATTCGTCATCCGAGATGAAGTTCGGCACGTCATTATTCAGCCGGAACCAGAAGTGCAACCTCTTCGACTTCAACAACCCCTGCAGGAACGCCATGTATCAACGTAAGCAGACGCTTCACGCCAACCTCCCGTCCACAATGCCTCGTTCGCGACTCCCGGTGCCCGCCAGTC
This sequence comes from Rhipicephalus microplus, assembly GCF_013339725.1. Taxonomy (NCBI): domain Eukaryota; kingdom Metazoa; phylum Arthropoda; class Arachnida; order Ixodida; family Ixodidae; genus Rhipicephalus; species Rhipicephalus microplus. The sequence continues at coordinate 91,057,017 of NC_051168.1, read as the reverse complement.
AGCTTCGACCAGCCCACCTTTTCTTGGAGAGCAGAGACCACGGAAAAGCGATGTGTGGCGCACACCTGACAGGACACCGCTCTGTTTTCACGGCGGAGAAGCTGGACATCTTTACCGACACTGTCCATACCGAAGGGCCGGTCTGCATGGGTTTTCTGTGTATGCTCCATGCCCGTGTAATGGTGAAAGGCCTATAGAAACAGAGGAGTACCTTTCAAGGCACGGATCTCCAGCCGCTAGCTTCCAGCACCAGCCAAGGTCACCATCACCAACTCGTTATCGATCGCCAAGTCCGCGACGTTCAAGTTCACCACCAAATTCACGAAACCATCGGTCAACAAGCCCGCGTCAGGAAAACTGAAGCCAGCGACCTGGGGAGACAAGGCCGCTGATGTCCGACACAGCAAAGATTTTCGGTCAAGGCCCCAGAGAAGCAGCGACGAGCAGAAAATGACGACGAATATAAGTAAAGAAAAATTTCTTCAGACTTGCGTGTTGCTATGGACGGGCGGGAATTTAACGTATTGGTTGATACTGGTGCCGATTATTCAGTCGTAAGCTATGCAATCGCAAAATATTTGAAGAAAGTTTTGACGCCTTGGAGTGGACCAAAAATACGCACGGCTGGGGGCCATTTGATAACACCTCTGGAAAGATGCACCGCCAGGATCGGCATTCAGAGTGCCACTCATGTCGCTAATTTCCTAGTTCTGCCAGAATGCTCGAGAGACGTAAGAATCGGAATGGATTTCCTGCTAGATAATGGTGTCATAATAAACCTACAGAAGTCTAGTATTTCTTTTTCGACAAAGCTGGCCATAGACGAGGAGACGGGAAGTTCTGCGTTGCGTGTTATCGACGGTGACGTAACCGTGCCACAACGGTGCAGCGTTCTGGTTGGCGTAAGGAATGATGCATTCGTCGACTCTGAAGGAATAGCGGATGGCAATGTCGAGCTGCTGCTAAAGAAAGGTATTTGCATAGCTCGAGGCATTATTCGCTTACGTGGTGGGCTTGCCAATGTACTGCTCACTAATTTTGGAAATGAAATTCAGCATGTCGCAAAAGACACTGCCATCGCTTTTCTACACAGCTTTACTGAAGTTACCGACTTATGTGCCATTGCGTCAGAGCCGCCTACTTCGGAAACTACGCATGACCTTGGAACATCAGTTTCAATCAACCGAAGTCTGTCGCCAACCGAGAGGAAAATCCTGGAAGACCTGACAGATGAATTCGCAGAATGTTTTTCCACCTCATCAAAAGTACGTCGCACGCAGATCGTAAAGCATAGGGTTATAACAGAGGAAACAACCAGGCTGGTGTATCAACACCCTTACAGAGTTTCGCTGAAAGAACGAGAGGTTATAAAGAGCCAGGTGCAGGAGATGTTGCAGGATGATGTCATTCAGCCATCTAGCAGCCCGTGGGCATCGCCGGTAGTTCTCGTGAGAAAAAAAAACAACACGTTGATATTCTGTGTAGACTACCGGAAAATAAACAGCGTAACCAAACGGGATGTATACCCCTTACCGCGTATTGATGACACATTGGATCGGCTACGGCACGCCAGATATTTCTCTTCGCTCGACTTAAAAAGCGGATATTGGCAAATCGAAGTGGATGAAAGAGACCGTGAAAAGACCGCTTTTGTAACCCCGGATGGCTTGTACGAGTTTAAAGCACTACCTTTCGGCCTCTGTTGTGCGCCAGCGACATTCCAGCGCATGATGGACAGTGTCCTCACGGAGCTGAAGTGGCAGTCATGCCTAGTCTACTTGGACGATGTTGTGGTATTTTCTGCGACGTTTGACCAACACGTAAAAAGACTGCGGTCAGTGCTTCAGGCTATCCAGTCGGCCGGCTTGACAATCAAACCAGAAAAGTGCAAGTTCGGCTCCGACAAGCTTCGTTTTCTGGAACATTTCCGATGGAGGCGGAAATGCTGTAGGCCCGTGTGCTCAGATTTGGGTGCACGTTAAAGAACCCCAGGTGGTCGAAATTTCCGGAGCCCTCCACTACGGCGTCTCTCATAATCATAAGGTGGTTTTGGGACGTTAAACCCCACATATCAATCAATCAATCAATCGTTTTCTGGAACACTTAATCAGCGCGGAAGGTGTTGGCCCTGATCCTGACAAGACTGCGGCGGTCGCAGGATTCCGAAAAGCCAAGAGACAAGAAAGAGGTGCATCGACTTTTGGGGCTTATGCGCTTACTACAGACGATTTGTAGAAAATTTCTCGAAAATCGCCGAACCTCTAAACAAACTCACAAAAGACGAAGAATCATTCACTTGTGGTGCAGAACAAGAAACAGCTTTCAACGAATTAAAGCAACGTTTGCAAAGCCCGCTGATCCTTGCCCACTTCGACGATACCGCTGACACGGAACTCCATACAGACGCAAGCAATATTGGTCTCGGCGCAGTACTCGTACAATAGCAAAATGAAGGAGAAAAAGCGATAGCTTACGTCAGCCGAACCCTCTCAAAAGCCGAAAAAACTATTCCGCGACAGAAAAAGAGTGTTTGGCAGTGGTATGGGCTATCAACAAGTTCAGACCATACCTCTACGGAAGGCCGTTCCGTGCCGTCAGCGACCACCACTCACTTTGCCGGCTGGCGAACTTAAAAGACCCGTCGGGACGTCTTGCCAGATAGAGTCTCCTACTGCAAGAATACGACATTACTGTTGTATACCGGTCTGGGCGAAAACACAATGATGCCGATTCCTTATCACGCTCGCCACTTGACTCTACTCCTTCAGAAGAAGACGACTCGACACTTCTCTGTGTGATGGAAGCCTCAGATATTGCGGAGCATCAACGAGCTGACGCAGAACTGCCCCCATTGATCGAACACCTCGAAGGGCGTGCCGGCCAGGTCCCACGTTATCTTCATTCTGTCTCCGCCAAAATGTGCTATACAAAAGAAACTTCGGGCATAACAAACAGAAGTTCTGACTCGTCGTTCCATTAGCAATGAGACCCGAAATCCTAGAAGCTTGTCATGATGAACCATCGTCTGGTCACTTGGGCGTCAGCCGGACATTTGCCAGAATTCATCAGAAGTATTACTGGCCCAAGCTGCTGGCGTCCGTGCAGCATTATGTGAAGACATGTCGCGAATGTCAAAGGCGCAAAAGACCACCACTGAAGACGGCTGGCCTGCTCCAGCCCATAGAACCGCCTGCTACACCATTTGAACAAGTTGGAATGGATCTTATTGGACCCTTCCCAATGTCATCATCGGGCAAGAGGTGGATCGTAGTCGCCACCGACTACTTAACGCGGTATGCTGAAACCGGCTGCCTTGAGCGAGGAACGGCAGCTGAAGTAGCCAAGTTTTTCGTGCACAGCATACTTCTTCGACATGGCACCCCAAAGGTAGTAATCACCGACCAAGGAGCAGCCTTCACGTCAGAGTTGATGCAATGTTTGATGATAATGACGAACACCAGTCATAGAAAAAGCACTGCGTATCATTCCCAAACGAATGGGTTAACGGAACGCCTAAGTCGCACGATCGCTCACATGCTGTCGATGTACGTGGACTTGGAGCATAAAACGTGGGATGGAATCCTGCCTTACGCAACGCTCGCCTATAATACGGCCCTCCAAGAGACCACCCGCGTCACCCCATTTCAGCTTGTCTATGGTCGCATAGTCAATTCCACTCTCGACGCCATGCTCCCAGTCGACAATGACCACTACGAGCCATCTGATATTGACGAATTTCTGCAGAAAGCTGAAAAAGCACGCTAGTTGGCAAGGCACTTGATACGTCAAAAACAGTTCAAGGATGCGGACTACTACAACCTGCGCCGCAGGGGAATCAAGTACCAGCCAGGTGATCAAGTATGGATCTGGACACCAATACGACGCCACGGCCTGTCAGAAAAGCTCCTTCGACGGTACTTTGGTCCATACAAGGTCCTTCGCCGGCTAAGTGACCTAACTTATGAAGTAATTCCTGACGGACAAGAGCACTCGAAACGGCAAAACCATGCGGAGGTCGTCCACGTCATCCGCATGAAGCCATACCACGAAAGAGAATGAAACATCTACCCCCTCGACTATTGACCTTCTGAATTCACGCATCGAGACGATGCGCATTTCGGAGGGGGAGTAATGCCACAAAGATTGCTCCTACTAATTATTTTACAAAGAGGACTGACGGGACGCTATGTGGGCGTCTACAGTGCCTCGCAACTGACGAGACGCTATGTGAGCGTCTACAGTGCCTCGTAACCAACGAGACGCTATGCGGGCGTCTGCAGTGCCTCGCAACCAACGAGACGCTATGTGGGCGTCTACCGTGTCTCGCGCCTGCTCACGCATCTTGGGCAGAGCAGCTCATGCCTCGGGTGGACGAGCATGAGCCGAGAAGACTGATGGAGGAGTTGTTCAGAAAGGGACACGTAGGCGGAACGCTTTTAGCAGACTCTTCTTTGTGACATAGCTACTTTTCTGGGCACAAGTTCGCCCTCAATAAATCATTGTGTGTGTTCCCCCTCTTGTATTACGTGACAATATCAGCTCATATGCTGTTTTCTTTCGAGGAATGTTCGTCATTCCAGATACATACCGTTTCAAGATACATGCATACAGAGCCTCTGCAAATGAGACTTTACTAATATAACTGGTGTAACGAAGCACAGCAACAGCTGATGGTGAGAGGAGCAGACAAAGTTGGACAGATATTTGATTTACAGGAAAAACAAAGAGGTCAGCATCATAGTTTTCTGTGAGTACACTCCCTGCCTTTCCCTCATTTTATTTTCTCTCTCTCTCTCTCTCTCTCTATGAGTACACTAAAAAGAACTCTAGCAATAGTGCCTATGAGAGCAACGCACAGAACTTCAAAAAGCACGGGCAATGATGGGTAGTACAGAAACTTGCCTAATCTTCGTACTTACAGCTTCGTCTGGCTTCGCGTGGCTTGGAGCTGTTTCGTCGCGAAATGACAATCCGCAAAAATTCAGCGGTTGCACTTGAGCTCCTTAGCCTTTTAGGCCCAGCAATTGAAATCAGGTCATGAAGTTCACAAGCGCTTGGTTCTTGTGTTCTAAACAAAACCAAAACACAACAATAAACAGACATAAGTGCATTCGAAGCCCGCAAGCATGAAGACTAGGTAAACATGTGTATTACCCATCGTTCTCGCGGTCGCTGAACGATCGCAGCGCCAGTCCCCTCTAGCCATTTTTAGGAAACTCTATGGTCGGCGTATTATACGGGGTAAAGCCGATGACTTTACGCACTTGCACAAGCCTGAATCTATCAGAGGGAATGCGTTCGTATTCCAGCGTGCAGAGCCGACGAGGCGAGACATTAAAGAGAGTTGTGCAATAGCTGGTGCAAACCCTTGCCATGCACACTCAAGGTCACCTTGTCTCAGTTAGCCCGGTGAGGTAAAAGTAAAAGTGCTCCATGCTGCTTCAGTTGTTAAAGACAATAAATACTTTCGGCGCGTACACTTTATGCAACGACACCCGTGACAGTCCGCGACGCATGGCACGTAGTTACTGAAATACTTTTAAGCTTACCACATACAGGACTGTGATACCCATAAAGACAGTGCCTCTGGCAGCTTACCCAGGTGACAAGCCGCAAGAATTAGGGCTGTCGCAATTGCCTTTGCCATCGGTTCGTACGTCACGAGAAACTTGCTGGCAGTTTTCAGGACGCATCAAATGAACTGCAATAACACGGAAAGACGGGCTATGAAATGAATAACACGGAAAGACGGGCTATCAAATGAGCTTCGTGTAAACAAGTGGCTTCTAGATGTCTCACTTAGTTCGCATCTTGTGTAAGCTTAAGCCGATAACCGTGTTTTGGTGAATGTGGTTTTTCTTTCGCTATAAGCTGCGGTCCATGGCAGCACAGACACTGAAGGGACGTTCGCGCTTGCGAGTGCTCTGTCGTTTTGCTTTCGATGCCGGTGCCACTAAGTCCCGTGCGTACCTATACTTAAAGTAAAGCACCAGCTTGTAGCATGTCAGCTCTTTTTTTCTTTCTTGTCTGCAACGAATGCTTCACGTGAGAGCCAAGGTCTTCAAATATATACGATTTTTAGTATATTTTTGTTATCATCGAATGGTTCCGCATTGCATAGCACAATATCGTAGGGCATTTGAAAGGTGTCCACTACGCTGGTCCCTGTGTCCCTTTGGTCTGTGTCCTCTTGTGTGTGCGCTAAAGATTCAGTAAACGACATACTGTTGAAAGAAGCACGCTCGCCTTTGAGACATCCGTATATCACTGTATGCATGTTTTCGTATATGTTGAATTATATGCTAAACATTGGTGATTTCGATTAAGACTCTAATTTTAGTGCTCAAAGATAAGTACGCTATACAAAAGAAACTGAAACACAATGATTGTCAAATGAAACTTGCTAAGTTACTTAAGTGAAAATTCTAATTTTCTATCTTGAATAGCCTTCACTATACGAAATGGGGCATACTTTTTTTTTCCACATTGAGAATAGCGCCATCCGTAACTGCGACGGCATTACCATGACTAAAAGTGTGAGAACACCCTTGGGCTGAAAATTGCGAAAACTTGTGGGTGGTATCGAATTGGCGAGCTAGCGCCACGCCACGCTCTTGGAGTGAACGGACACAGTTGATACGGTCGGTACAAACCAAACAATACACACACATTTATTTAACTACTTTTGAACGACGATATTGTCCGCCGAATGATCCATCAATTGTAATTAACATGCTAGGACATCGTTACACACAATTCGTATACACTCCAAAACATGACAAACACAATAACATACCCAAGGCGGTATCACCAACGCTTGACTTACCACGTGGGCCCCCCGGCGTGCAGGCCGCGGTACCACGCGCCGAGGACCCACGCTAGGGACAACCGTTCGCGGCAACGGCCACGCGCAGAAGAGACTCGCTCAACTTTCGCCCGATACCAAGGCTTGCTTTTCACCAGGGGTCACCGCTGGCGCTACACCATGATGATGATGACGACGATAGTGGTGGCCAACTCTCGCGAACACAACACCACGTATCGCCTGGTGGTTGTCACCCGAAATGCGGCTTTTGGGCGAGACATGCACGCCACGCAGCGCAAACAACCTTACAGGGGGTATCAGCACCCCCACAAACTAAGTAGGAGAATTAAGTACTCTGAAAGGTTGTTGTGGTTTTTTTTAGAGAATAACTATGCATTATTCATATAATTCTCCTACAAAACATGGTAAACACGAATAATGGGCTTAGACTAGCATTCCACCATTCTGAGCGCGCTGCCGTTCTAAGCCACGAAGAAAATAAGGTATAACTTCAAAAATTAGAGCATGAAACTGCAAAGTCAACCAGTGATTGATTAGGGTTCCACCATAGTTGCGCTAAACAACGCGCTATCAGCGACTTGTGAAAACCTAGGTGTAACATTCTGTAACAACTTGTCTAGGAATATACATATTATGAATATTTGTTCTCCCACTTATCAAAAACTCTGCTTCCTAAAACACATTAAAATAGTCTTTGACCAGTTGAATTCCTATTACAGTAAGCTTTTACTTGACATAAATTAGAGCACGCTTGAAATGCACGTGATCCGGACAATAAACATAATAGTATAGAATAATAGATATCACCCAAAGAAAACGGTGTTTTTTTTTTTCAAGTTGAAGCCAAGGAAGGTAAGGTATTGCTAATATTTACTCGCAATAGGCGAGTATAATACTACCGCCACTTAGCAATGTGACAAGCATTTTGTTTCATGTGAAGATGTGGACCACTATTTGAACTTCCACGGGCCTTGTGTTTCAATTACTGCCGAATATGTATGTGCTAGCTAAACAATACAACAAATTGGAATAGGTGTTTAAAATTCTTTTTCGGATGTCAAGCTGTAGGTGAAGTGGATGCTTAGACAAGAACAACAACAAAAAATAGTATAGCACTTACTAAATGCTCAATTTTCACAGAACAGAATAAAAAAACGTGGTTATCGAGGGAGACTGCACATTTCTGAGCATGTCTATCATAGCAGCACATACTGTCAAGATAGCTGTATGCCAGAAATGCTACGCATTGATAATCCTTTATCACAATTAATAATTATTCAAATAGGTGTACAAGCTGTAGAATGAAGGAAGCTTCCTCGTTTGAAGTATTGAAAACAGGGCGCTTTTATTGCCAGAGCGCCTTTGTATCCACGCGTCCCTTCTCGGCCATTACAGTTCAGTCCAGTCCGGCTCCGTTCGCACCGCGCGCTCGTCCATCATTGTCTTTTTCATCTTCTTATATTCAACACAAGCAGCTCTCCTTGTTATGTTTCACGTTGTAACACTGTGCTACCTGATGCATTTTCTTTGATGCTGAAAACTTAAGTCAGTCACATAAAAGACATGATCCGAACAATTCTCGCAGGCAGTGACTTATAGAGAGTCACTCAAGGTTTTGACAGTGCATAATTTTCTCTCTGTCTACCATTTCATCATCTTTCGGGTAATTCTGCATGCACCTCCCACGAGATAATTAATCACGTAAAGAATTTTCAGCAAGTTTCTTGCAAGCGTTTTACAGAGCACCTCCTTGACTCTTGCCCCGCCGCGGTGGTCTCGTTGCTAAGTACTCGTCTGCTGGCCCGCAGGTCGCGGGATCGATTCCCGGCTGTGGCGGCTGCATTTCCGATGGAGGCGGAAATGTTGTAGGCCCGTGTGCTCAGATTTGAGTGCACGTTAAAGAACCCCAGGGGGTCCAATATTTCGGAGCCCTCCACTACGGCGTCTCTCATAATCATATAGTGGTTTTGGGACGTTAAACCCCACATATCAATCAATCAATCCTTGACTCTTACGGCATGTTAACAAGTGGGCAGCCACGCGCCGCATTATTTCGTGCTACGAAAGTCTACCAGTTGCATATCTATTTACGATATGTTTCAGGCCGTGTATAAAAGCGTGCCTTGCGCAATAGCGACCAGTTTGTCGCAGTAATTTTACTTCTAAATGCAAAGTAGTTCAGAGTGAACCATAGGCTTTTTGACGGTTTCTATCTATCTATCTATCTATCTATCTATCTATCTATCTATCTATCTATCTATCTATCTATCTATCTATCTATCTATCTATCTATCTATCTATCTATCTATCTATCTTGTGTAGCAAACACAATCCGTTCAAAGGACCTCTGTCGTTGTACACACGTTCTGCGCTAGCTCGTCATCATCATCATTATCATCATGATCATCATCATTCTGACTGCGCCCACTGCAGAACAAACGCCTCTTGCATGTTCCGCCAATCAACCCAGTCCTGCGGTGTAGCTTTCTTCAGCCAAGGTATACCTGTAAATCTAATCTGCCCACCTAACTTTTCATCTGTCTCTCGCGTTTGTCATCTTTGGGAAGCCCGGTAAGTTACCTTCAGTGATCAGCGGTAATCCTGTCTACATGCGTTGTACCCCATCGAAACTTGTACGCAACGTGAGATCTCTGTTTCGGCTTACTGGGGTAGACGGGGAAATCAAAGGGCAAAGATGCGCGGTAACGACGTTTCCGAAAGCTCGCGATGAAACGAGATGCATTCCCTAACTGCGTTCTCTTTGCTGCGTGGAACGCCGTCAAGATGCTGAAAACCTAACTGCATAATTCTACAACGCTGGGGCGCAAAGGAAGGATATGAAGGGAGCCGCTGACGATCGTTTCGGAGACTCGTTGAGCAGAATGCAGACATGAAAAAAAAAAACGCTTCTTGAGAAGGCTCGGGAGACTCGCTCATAGCTTGCGGATCCATTTTATTTGCGGGGAAACATACTTGCGGCTGGGTAAGTAGAAAAGTGCTGCGTAGTGCTTTTTCCTGCGCGAACCAGGCTGTAAGCTATCGCGTAGTGGTTGCTGCAAAGGCTATCTTGGCTTCACATGGTTTGTTTCTAAGCTCGGCCGTGCGGGATTCCGGGAAAATTGAGATCACTCTAGAGAGTTGTTCGGAAAGCTGATTGCTGGCGGTCCCGATTGAAACTAACCGTAGCCACCCAAATAAACAGACGAGGAAACAAAAAGAAGCAGAAACTGAGTCGCAAAACTCTTGGTTTATCAGCATGATGCCGTCAAGAAGCTCTGATAAAAACCAAGAGGTTGTATATGTTTGTGCATCCAGTTATCTTTTGCACAGTAAGCTGACAACATACCCGCAAGCACGTTAAGAATGATCAATTGCCTTTTTTTTGGCGATTCAGAAGACCACACTAATCAGATATGTGGCTAGACGCATTAAAACATGTTATAACATTACATCCACGTCTGGTGGTAAATAGGAACAGCCGTGTTGTATTTATGAGCGCTGCTTCTGGATTTTGTCACAACATTGGTGTTGTCGATTATAAATACTATATGCGTTCACATTTATATTTCAACATTGACGGCCCTAAAAATGGCGTGAATCAGTTCTGCCATAAGGGTTCCATACTGAATATGTGTATTTCTGTTTTAATAGTTAGTACCGCGTGAAGATAAACATGGGTGCGAAGTTATTTGCATATTACGGCCAAATTTATGCAGCAGTGTTTCTGCATAATAAAAAATGTTTGCTCTCATTCCAAGACTGTGAAATCATCCTTCGTATATATATATATATATATATATATATATATATATATATATATATATATATATATATATATATATATATATATATATTGTGCTGTCTACCAGGGTTATCAGATCAGGGCTACTTTCATCTTTCATGTTAGCAAATGAAGTAGACGGCGTTGTGCAATGTCACCATACGAAAAAAAAAAGACTAGCAGATAATGAACGTTTCAAGAATTTTCCCCTACGGCGTGAATCATGATAATATTGTGGTTTTGACACGTAAGGCACCAGGCAGTATTTGACCTGAAGTTGTATTTCTCATAGCACACAGTAAAAACCAGTTTGCGCACTTGAAATTGCTTTACCTGTATATGACTTATACCCTACGATAAAAGTGTTTTCACAAACCAAAACACCACTCTCGTAGGTTGCCTGTTAAAGACAAGTAAAGCACCCTGAAGGATGCGATCTGGTTTATTGTGCACCTCCAAAACTGCATTGGTGTACTTTCTTCACCAATCCAATAATGGCGTTATTTGTGCGACTACTATACCCGTATTTTAGGGGCGAAGCTCCTTAGGGCGTGGGCTGTGCGTCCCCTGTATGTAGCCACCTCTAGTTTAGTTCTTGCAGTGTTCACTAGATGGCGGTACCGTCCCCTGTATGTAGCCACCTCTAGTTTAGTTCTTGCTGTGTTCACTAGATGGCGGTACCGTCTCCTGTATGTAGCCACCTCTCGTTTAGTTCTTGTAGTGTTTACTAGATGGTGGTACTTGTAGCTGATGATGAAAAGATGCAAGATGTTATAAACTAGAAAGTGGTACTTGTAGTTGATGAAAGACGCGAGATCTTATAAAATAGGAATGATGTCACATATGGCGCGTGTCATTGGTTGAAGGCAATCGTTCGATTTAGTGCGGCGACGTACGCTAGGGGGAGCGATGTAATAAAATCGAGTGGGCAAAATGTACAGAGGATTCATGGTTTACCAGGTTTACCTCCGGAGCTTCGCCCAGTCATCATCATTCACTTCGTGGATATGGCGGCACTTTTTTTTTGTTTTCGGCACTGTCTGTGTGGCAAGCATACATCTACTGGAGGCGAATTTACGAATAGCTTCTTTGCGTTATACATTTTTGGGTAATGATCAGTCACATATATGATTTAGTTCCCCTTACAAAATTGTCCCAATTTATCGCAAGCCTAAATGACGTACCCTCACACTGCTCGCTTAGTAGGTGAACGAAATTCCTGGTGAACCATTTTGAAGGAAGTATGCATGTGAGCGACTAATTTTTCTGCTCCCTTTGCTATTTGTTCTTGCTTTGGACACCTCTACAAGTCCTACGAAGTGTCGCGTCACCGCTGATTCTATCATTACGAGATAGGTTAGTTATCTGCACTGCAGTTCAGGTTAGAGTCCACGAAAAAAAAACTGAACTGTTTAGTAAATATGACTTTCGCACCGGCTTTGACATGCACGACCAAAAGAATCCGACAACGTGAGAAATGGTCTGCTACGTAGCCTCCATCTTGTCTTCTTTGTAAATGCTGTGATAACTTCTCTGTGTGCGCGAAATGCATATGTGTGAATATGGTGATATTTTATTGGTTTGAGCAGGGACACTTTTGGTGATATCTGGTATTTTCATGCTGCATAACTTGTCTTTCTGTTAAAAAAAAAAACAGCCGGGCTTAAGGGTCGTGGGCTTACTTCTATGGCTGGCCACATTGAGCGAAATATTACGATGGAAAAACTGGGATTACGTAAAACGTCTAAAAGTTGTAGGGGATATACAAAAAACAAATTATGTTGCTTTCCCAACTCACGTACATTCACACACTCGCAGCGATACGTCGTTAACGACTCGAGCAGCCCGCCTCTTTATCGCTCTACGTAAGGCAAATCAATGAACCTAACACGTCTCCCCTCCGACTTCTTTTACTGAACACGGGAGAATATCGTCGTAAAAATTCCCTGCACGTCGTTTATATCCCCGCATAAAAGCATAATGGGTGCGTACTCCAAGAGAACTATTCTGTCGCACGCGCCGTGCATGCCTTATCTGACAATAACTTGTCTAAATGTATTTCAGAGCTATCAACTTTGTCAAATTCTAAGCCAAGCATGTCGTTCTGATCAGTGTATGGACAAGGCAGTGATTGCTAACGATAACTTCGGCCAAGTTATCATCAACAACCCATCGCCTGACGAAAGGAAACAAAAAACGCTCTTTCCAAAGTGCGCCATAATGTCAGCTCTCACTTACGTTAGCATAAACGTACCCATCGGTAAATTCGGGATTGTGCTTTTTTGGGCGGAACAGCACAGTGTCCGATAACACTTCTCGCTGATGTTTTGTCGTATTTTACGCGCTTACTTCAGTGTGCCGTTTACGTAGAGCCATATACATAAATGGCTGAAAGATCTGATGAATCAAGAGTAAGTGGAAACTATGAAACAGCGTGGTGAAGCGCACATAGAGGTGGTGGAAAGGGAACGCGAATGTGACCCAGAGACTAATTTTTTTTTGCCTTTTGTGGTTCAGCTAAATGACAAAGGATTGAGAATGACGGAAGTAGTTTTTACGCAACTCTACGAACATGCGATATGACAAAATCTAAAGGTGCGCTAAAGCCTCTTAACCACTGAAACATCACGTAATAAACATCTTTCGCGAGACATGCATGAGTGTTTTTTTTTGTAGTGTACTCTGTCCTAATCGCATTGCAAAAAAACGATATATATACTTTTTTTGGTAGGCACATATACATGAATAACACGCATACATGGTTTGCGCCCACAGGGTAAGGCAAAAGGAGAATCTAAACCTCCAATACCTGCGTCGTAATATACCACACTGCATTATCGATCCCATACAAAAAGCCTAAGTAATGCACTTGTCTCTCTCTCTCTCCTCTCTCTCTCTCTCTCTCTCTCTCTCTCTATATATATATATATATATATATATATATATATATATATATATATATATATATATATATATATATATATATATATATATATATATATATATATATATGAGATCTAACAGACAGTAATGCCAAGTAATGTACAGGGGAAGTTAGAACCAATGGAATGTAAATAAGAAGAAAGAAAAGTGGATGAAAAAATAACCAGCCGTGAGCAGGCTGGGTATTTTTTCATCCACTTTTCTTTTATATATATATATATATGAATATATATATATATATATATATATATATATATATATATATATATATATATATATATATATATATATATATATATATATATATATATATATATATATATATATATATATATATATATATATATATATATATACGGGCAGGCGTGGTGATTGAGTGGTCGTAGCGTTGTGCAAGTAGTGAAGTACATCCTCCATGAGCGGTCCACAACGTAGTTTATTTCGCCGTTTTGGCCGAGAGTCTGGCCTTCATCCTGATGAAGGCCAGACTCTAGGCCAAAACGTTGAAATAGACCACGTTGTGAGCGCTCACGGAGAATCTACTTGACTATATATATATATATATATATATATATATATATATATATATAACCTCCTGACTTCCGGGTTGGATTTTGGTCCACGGAATTTTCTGAAACCTTCACAACTGGGTGTGTAGATGACGAAGATAAAAAGTGAAGCTTATTATTTCCGTGATGCCTGTGCTTTTCGTATGGCGTGATGTCCAACTAATTGGACGCTGAAACTTAATTAAAGCGTTAAGTAGTGGGCCTGAAGCAACACAAAGCAAGGCTACTGAAGAAAATTGTGACAAATTCCGGAATAACTGCAAGCTATTATTCAAAATGTAACAAATAATAAAAAACCAACAGAAAAGTGGACCTTAACTTTCGCCGTTTAACTTCTAGAAGATTGCCCTGTTGAACGCCACCATGTTTTCTTCTTTGTTTCGCGATCTCCTGGCGCAATTTCGACAAAACTTCATGGAGGGCGCCAGTAGATGTCCAAAATATTGGACAAGTGGTTTTTGAGGAAGAAAACATGCTGAGATCTTTGTAGTGATGGGGTATCTCATGTCCAATATTTTGGACAAATCCCCATAGCTGGAACTCAGGAGGATATATATATATATATATATATATATATATATATATATATATATATATTATATATATATATATATATATATATATATATATATATATTATATATATATATATATATATATATATATATATATATATATTGTAATGAATTAATCAATCTGAACAACGGACGCTCTGCTGGCAATGAAGAAGACGACGATGATCGGTGGCTGCAGTAGTAGCTCGCGCACGCCGCTCGCCATTAGCCAGACCTGCCTGATAAAGCATATTTTGCCAAGCTGCGTCTGAAGCTTTTTCGACGTACAACACCTCTATTTGAAGTGGTGGAGGAGCCGGGGTTCCCATCAACCTGGAACTTCGCAATCGGACGCTACCCTCACCGTTCACCATGACTGCTCCTGGCCCTTCTCAAGCTGCCTTACCAACGACAGTCTACTGTACTGGCGTACCTCGGCAACGCGACCCACCAATTTTTCGCGGCAACGACGAACAAGACGTCGAGGACTGGCTCGTCGAGTACGAAATCGTAAGTGCTTCCAACAAGTGGAACGCCTGCGACCAGCTCACAAACGTGCGCTTTTACCTCGCTGATGTGGCCAGCCTCTGGTTCAAGAACCACGACGGCGAAATCACTAACTGGTCCACCTTCAAGACCACCATCGCCGCGGTCTTCGGTCGTCCCGCCGTGCGCCGGCTTCGCGCGGAACAGCGTCTCCGTAGTCGAGTCCAGCGCAAGGACGAGACCTTTACGAGTTACATTGAAGATGTCTTGTCTCTTTGCAAGCGGGTCGATGAATCTCTAACCGAACGCGACAAAATCAAGCACATCATCAAAGGAGTTGACGACGACACCTTCCAGATGCTCGTCGCTAGGAACCCACAGACCGTCACCGATGTTGTCCAGCTCTGTCAGGAGTACGACGAGTTGCGTAAGCAGCGTGTCTCGACGCGCAGGGCCGCTGAAGATACGGCTCAAGTTTCCGCCCTCGTGCACGACGTCACTGCTGATCACACCGTCTTACTGCCCCACATAAAACAATTCATTCGTGAAGAAGTTGCGCGTCAGCTTTCTCTCGTGGCCGAAGCATCCGCACCAGTGACCTCGTTAGACCCACGTTTACGCCAGGTCATCGAGACACAGGTCACGCAGGCACTGCCTCCATCGCCATCTGTCCCTACGCCGTTGACCTACGCTGCCGTCGTTGCTAGACCCCAGCCCCACCTGTCTCTGGCGCATACCGGGGCACCGGGTCCTCCTACCCTACGACGCTGCCTACATACACGGCACCCCATCCCGTTTCGCCACCTGCACCTTCTGTTGTTAACCCATGGCGCACCTTGGATAATCGACCCATCTGTTTCGCATGCGGTTTCGTGGGACATATAGCACGCTACTGTCGCCGTCGCAACTTCCAGCCTCCAGATCATGGGAATTCTGCAAATTACCAAGCTGCCCAGAATCCCCAGCGACCATCTTCTCATATCACCGACTCATTGTCCCCACGACGCCCTGTCGATTCTCGCCGGTCATTACCACCCCGTCGCCGATCTGTCTCCCCAATGCTTCGGCGCACGAGCCCCGCTCGAGAGGAAAACTGACAGCCGCAGTTCCGGAGGCAAGAACTGCGTCGTCGTCGAACTTTCCAAGACCTCCTCTTTGTCCGCCCAACGAAATTGATGTGCTAGTAGAAGGTGTTGCTGTACGTGCACTTGTCGAGACAGGCGCCGTCATTTCTGTAATTAGTGAAAAACTGTGTCGCGATTTGAGAAAAGTTACAACGCCGCTTACGAATCTTGCTCTGCGTACAGCCACCTCCCATTTCATCGCGCCGACAGCTCAGTGCACAGCACGCGTTCTTATTCAAGATGTTTGGTACGCTGTCAACTTTGTTGTTCTCCCACGTTCATCTTACGACGTCATACTAGGATGGGATTTCCTTTCTACCCATCAGGCCCTCGTCGACTGCGCTCGTGCTGAACTCACGTTGACGAATCCGTGCCTTGATATCGACCACCACAGTCCCTCAAAAGTGTTTGCCGCAGCTGACGTCCACATCGCGCCGTTGTCCGCCGTCCTAGTGCCTGTGTTTTCCCCTGCTGCCACTAACTCGACGCTCCTGTTCCAACCAACTATAGCTAGTGTGCAACACCGAACCATCGTCCTCCCGTTTGCCGTCATCAACTTTTCCAATGGTTCGGCGGTACTTTATGCGTGCAACGTTTCTGCTTGCCCATACATCCTGCTACGCGGCGAGTGTCTGGGGAGCCTTGAGACCTTAAATTGTATTTTCGAAGACCTGATCTATCCACACAAGCCATTCTTACCGACTTGTGCCATTACACCCGCAGCTGACGCTAATGAACCTATGGATGTATTCCGCAAGTCCATTGATTGCAACCTCACGCCTGGGCAGCAGGAACAGCTGATCAAGCTCCTACAGCGTTTTCGGGCCTCGTTTGACCACAATCAGCCTTCCTTAGGTCGAGCGTCATCTGTTGTTCATCGTATAGATACCGGTCAAGAGACGCCATTACGGCAGCGTCCATATCGTGTGTCAATTACCGAACGCTGTGCCATTAATGAACAGGTTGACGACATGCTGACACGTGGCATAATCGAACCGTCAAGCAGTCCCTGGGCCTCTCCAGTTGTGTTGGTGAAGAAGAAGGACGGATCCATCAGGTTTTGCGTGGACTACCGACGTCTCAACCGAATCACGCGCAAAGATGTCTATCCGCTGCCACGCATTGACGATGCCTTGGACTGCCTACAGGGAGCCGAAGTTTTCTCTTCTTTAGATCTGCGCTCTGGATACTGGCAGGTACCCATGGCAGAGGCCGATCGCGAGAAAACAGCTTTCATCACGCCCGACGGGCTTTACGAATTCACAGTCATGCCCTTCAGCTTCTGCAACGCGCCGGCTACTTTCGAGCGAATGATGGACTCTATCCTTCGAGGCCTCAAATGGAACGTTTGCCTGTGTTATTTAGATGACATTGTCGTCTTTTCAACTGATTTCGCAACCCATTTAACCCGCCTCGAGAAAGTACTCGCGTGTATTTCTGCCGTGGGGCTGCAACTGAATCTGAAGAAGTGCCATTTCGCCGCTCGAAAGCTTACGATCCTTGGCCACGTGGTTTCGAAAGACGGCATTCATCCTGACCCTGCCAAACTTACAGCCGTTTCAGCGTTTCCCAAACCGACCACCATGAAAGAGCTCCGAAGCTTTATAGGCCTGTGCTCTTACTTCCGGCGCTTCGTTCGCAATTTCTCGACGATCATCGCTCCTTTGACCAAGCTCCTCGCCGGCTCCAGAGACCTTTCAGCCTGGTCTGCCACCTGTGACGATTCTTTCAATGAACTGCGCCGCCTCCTCACGTCGCCGCCTATTCTGCGACACTACGACCCATCGGCACCCACAGAGATCCACACCGACGCTAGTGGTGTCGGACTAGGCGCTATTCTTGCACAGAAGAAAGACGGCTTCCAAGAGTACGTCGTTGCCTACGCAAGCCGAACTCTTAGCAAAGCCGAAATCAACTATTCCGTCACTGAAAAGGAATGTCTGGCCATTATTTGGGCGATAGAGAAATTTCGACCTTACTTGTACGGACGCCCTTTTGACGTCGTGACTGACCACCACGCCCTCTGCTGGTTGTCGTCACTGAAGGATCCAAGCGGTCGCGTCGCCCGATGGGCATTACGCCTCCAAGAATATAATATTCGCGTGGTCTATCGCTCCGGCCACAAACATTCGGACGCAGACGCCCTATCCCGTTCCCCTCTACCCCCTGACCCGGACTGCTGCGAAAGGCTAACCTGTGATGCCACTGCCGTCACCATCGCCGACATGCCATCAGAGCAACGCAAGGACCCGTGGGTTGCTTCGATTCTAGACATCCTGGCTGGGCGGACGGCTTCCCCCCCTTCTCGCTCGTTGCGTCGGCAAGTCGAGCACTTCGCCACTCGCGACGACGTGCTGTACCGACGCAACTACGCACCCGGTGGACGTCAGTGGCTACTCGTGATTCCACGTCATCTGCGATCCGAAATTTGTTCCACGTTTCATGACGACCCCCAATGTGGACACGCAGGTTTTCTGAAGACTTATTCTCGCATACGTCTCCGATATTACTGGCGTGGCATGTACCGATTTATACGACAATACGTTCGGGCCTGCTCGACATGCCAGAGACGAAAAACTCCCCCTTATCACGCCAGCGGTACCTTGTTACCCTTACCATGCCCATCCCGACCATTCGATCGCGTCGGCATCGATATCTATGGTCCCCTTCCCAACACTTCTGACGGTAACCGTTGGATCATAGTTGCCGTCAACCATCTCACGCGGTATGCCGAAACTTCATCCCTTCCCTCGTCTACAGCAAAAGACGTTGCGACTTTCGTACTTCACAACATCGTATTACGTCATGGAGCACCTCGGGAGTTACTGAGCGATCGTGGTCGCGTATTCTTGTCAGACGTCATCACAGCATTGTTGCGTGAGTGCCACGTCGTTCACCGCACTACAAGCGCCTATCATCCCCAGACCAATGGAATGACAGAGCGCTTCAACCGCACCCTTGGTGACATGCTGTCTATGTATATCTCGTCAGACCACTCCAATTGGGACCGAGTGCTCCCGTTTATCACGTTTGCCTATAATACCGCCATTCAAAGCACTACTGGGTTCTCTCCTTTTTTTCTCCTTTACGGACGCGAACCTTCTTGCACTATGGACACCATTCTTTCGTACAAACCTGACTCCTCAGAGTCCACGACTTGTCTCAAGCCGCTACATACGCTGAAGAATGCCGCCAGCTGGCCAGATCATTCACAACCCAAGACCAAGGACGCCAAAAGCACCACCATGACGCATCAAGTAACACTACTTCCTACGATCCAGGTTCACTCGTCTGGCTGCATGTCCCTTCTGCTACACCTGGCCTTTCTACCAAGTTGGTCCCCAAGTATCAAGGCCCATATCGTGTGCTACAAAAAACGTCACCAGTGAATTACCTCATTGAGCCACTGGAACCATCTTCTGACCAACGTCGTCGTGGCCAGGAAATTGTCCACGTCTCGAGACTTAAGCCCTGCTACGACCCTCCCGTGTTTACTTGTCCATAGGTCGACAGGATGGCTCCTTATTTCGCGGGGAGTAATTGTAATGAATTAATCAATCTGAACAACGGACGCTCTGCTGGCAATGAAGAAGACGACGATGATCGGTGGCTGCAGTAGTAGCTCGCGCACGCCGCTCGCCATTAGCCAGACCTGCCTGATAAAGCATATTTTGCCAAGCTGCGTCTGAAGCTTTTTCGACGTACAACACCTTTATTTGAATATATATATATATATATATATATATATATATATATATATATATATATATATATATATATATATATATATATATATATGTTTTTTAGAGTTTCGGGAGGCGTTCTTCATTTCATCAGGGGATAAGTTAAAATAACGTCGAAGTTTGAAATTGTTTCCTGCCGCATCCCTCTCGCCTACAACGTTGTTTGAGAGGGTGAGAGAAAAATGGGGAAACCGAAAAAGAATAGAAAAAAACGAAGTTACAAGAACAAAATACCATGACAGAGCGAAGAAACAAAACGTAACGGAAAACGGCTGAAATTCCTTGAAAGTTCACATCGGTTTATGATCTCGTGCTTTTCAGTTGTCGTCGGGTGCCGGGTCACCCAGAATTTTCGTTGCTGTGGGTGGGAAGAGCCCCCAACGCCCAGCGTAAGGGAAGAGTGTACCCTATCAGTTTTGGGTCTTTGAACTCCACCCGTTCCTTTTGAATTAGCGTAGTAATAGGAAAGCGTAATCACTTGACATAGCGTGCATGTTAAAAAAAGCAATAAAACAGAAAAGAAAAGGGTATTGATTGATATGGGGTTTAACGTCCCAAACCACCGTATGATTATGAGAGACGCTGTAGTGGAGGGCTCCGGAAATGTCGACCACCTGGGGTTTTTTAACGGGTGCCCAAATATCAGTACACGGGCCTACAACATTTCCACCTCCATGGGAAATGCAGCCACCGCAGCCGGGATTCGATCCCGTGACCTGCGGGTTAGCAGCCGAGTACCTTAGCCACTAGACCACCACGGCGGGGCACGGGGAAAGGTAGTATGGAAAAGACACTACACACGTACGAGTGAGTCAACAAAGAAGCATGGTGTATACTTATGAAACAGTGCCGCCAATTTCATTCTGGCTTACTTCCCCAATGCAGGAGAGTCTTCCGGGCTCCTTGTTGAGGTCGGCTACTAATTTTCTCATTTTGAAAATGGCATATGCTTTACGCCGTTCACATTGCCGCATGTTTCGGCAGCCGGACTATAAAGTAGCTACGCTGATATTTCCAAAGCTCTAGTTCGGCCTGCCAAACTATAGCCATACGCCGGACGCCCCAATGACGCCCTAATGAGTCCCCACAAGAGGCCCCACAGGAACGGCTCCAACAAAAATTTTGTTAAAGTGGAAGTTCGCTCATCGGAAATATCTATGCTGCCATTTGTAATCAAGAGCTCTGTAGCAAGCATCATATTTGCAATACTCTTATTTCCACTGTGAATTTCCGCCAATTAAGAATGATTTGAAAAATGTTACCTTTCGCACTTACGACTGCAGGGATCATGACTTGAGTCAATGTCGGCAAGCTCTTGTAAACATCTGCGGCACAGCACTCTGTCCCGCAGTGAAGGACTTGACATTGTCCAAGAATTGTAGCGCTTCTTTGTGGAAATTTCTGTTGCTTCCTTGACAAAGGTTCCTTCCTCGCTCTCATCTTCCCGAGGTTTCACGTTCGCTAGCATCTCTTATGCAGACAGAGTGACGCATTTTTAAACGCAGGCACAGTCTTCAAAAAGGAAAGCACTTTTAATTACAGATTTCCCGGGAACTTCTCATCAATATGACGTGAGAAGCATAAAATGGTGTCGTAGAATAGACTCGTTGAACTGAAATAAGCTCGGTGTTAGTTTCGTAGAACTGAAATGCGTTAGCATCGGGTGCAGAGACACTTCGTCGGAGTATCTTAAACAGAATTCGCACAACTGAGTAGTTAGTTTTACTGACGTTATTTCTAGTGGCATTGTACTGTATATTGTAAAATGGCGGGTCCAATGGGCTCTTTAACAATGCATGACTTCATTCGGGCTGGCTGGTGACGCATAATATAACCCGTGCCTTTTTCTTTGTGTCGTGTTTTTTTTTCGCTTTATGTCTAAGATGAGCCTCCACCAGCTAAACCACTTTACTTCATAGTTCCTTATCATAAGTTCACACAATTGTAAACACCTCCATTCACTGCACAGAATATAATGCGAACCACGCAAACTTTGTTCACATGCTTTGCAACTCGTGCGTCAACCTGCATAGTGTATATCATCACGCAGTCTACCGGCTTACTTTTCGACACCTTTCCGCCGCTGAGAATGAGCTAGTTCGAGCTGAAGAAAACAACGACGTCCAAGTTAATTTTCACACCTCGACTGCAGCGACCTTTTTGACGATACGTCATACTATCTTATCATTCAATTTAGAATTGTCGCCGTTTTATAAAGAACGCAATATCCAATCGGCACCATGTATATCTCTTTTCTCAATTATTAAAAGAAGAACATTTGGCTGTTTTGTTACTGTACCCCTGTGAGATCGCTCAGTGGGGCAGATATCTCGCAAACCCGGTTAGGCTGTGTGGGATGATCTGCATTCGCACTGCTTCATATCTCCCAACAGTTTTTGATTGCGTCCAGAGTTGTGTAGAATGAGATATCAGCCGCTTCCGCTCAGAAATGTACCAGAATAAAGAGAGTCTGTATTAATCAAGGTGAAGTAGATACTCCGGGAACGTGATCACGGCGTTCGCCATCTGGGTGTCGCAATTGTCAGAATGCAGCGAATTGCGGGGCCCCTGTCATTTCCTTTTCGGCTGGGCTCCGAGTATCGGACCGCGGGGCCAGTGATCTCGCTGATTACAGTTTGAGCACCCTTTCGTAAGCGTTGCGGGTGTGACGCCAGACCCTGGCACCCCACGTCCGTAGAACAGTTATCGACGATGTTCTTAGTTGTGTAGGCTACAGACAGTACAAGCGATGAGGTATTCTGGAAGCCAATACTACGTACTGCCGAAATGGATCTGGTGAGTCGAAGAACTTTGTATACGGCTTGGATGCCAGTTGCAATGTGTGCGCTCTGTAATTAATGGCTGAATGAAACCGTACATGCCGAGGGCCACTGTACTGTCCCGGTTCAATTCTGTAAGGAACGTTGCTTTGAACTTTGGAAAGA
Organism: Rhipicephalus microplus; assembly: GCF_013339725.1. Lineage (NCBI taxonomy): Eukaryota > Metazoa > Arthropoda > Arachnida > Ixodida > Ixodidae > Rhipicephalus > Rhipicephalus microplus. Next base: position 91,034,047 of record NC_051168.1, on the reverse strand, counting down.
AATTGTTGATTGGTCTGCAGTTTCTTGTGAACTATCGTCATGCTTGTGACCATTCACACTGTTAAGAAACATGCATCAAAAAGCACCGCACCGTATTCATTGCCCACTGTGAACACCAAGAACTGAGAACTTGAAATGTATGTGCCTATACGATTATTATTATTATTATTATTATTATTATTATTATATTATTATTATTATTATTATTATTATTATTATTATTATTATTATTATTATTATTATTATTATTATTATTATTATTATATTATTATTATTATTATTATTATTAATTTGTCTATACTTTTCCTTCGCTAACAGCGGCACAGTGCAGTACACATTCATATAAAGCAAACTCTATACAGCAAGACTACGAAGTCGGGCGCGCTGGTAATGCACAACTCCTCACATAGTACAAAATTTCGACACAATACATTTCTTGGCTTTCATTTCTTGTATTATGATGTGTCACGTTCGGCTCCACTTGAGGAATTATCTAAACAGCAACACCCTGCCTTGATGTGCACGCGATGACAGATGTTTCATTAGTACTTGTTGTGTCAAAGTACTTTAACATATGAAGCTTTATATTCGTGACCAAGGCAAGTGCATAATATGTGTTGCTAAAATACCTCAGTTGTTTGATACATACAATTAGTCAGTTTTCCCATGCCACAAAAATATTTCAAGGCTGTATTGCAGTTAAAATATACATAAGCCACTGTAACCAGTCCTTAAAGTGAATAACAGCTTGGCTCTTATACATTTGGTACGCAGTAATAGGTTCATATTGATTGTAACGCTTCATATCGGCGTGAATTGGTTACGAAGAAAACGTCTAACAGTAGTGCATTTACAATATTGCAATGCTTTGCGACCAAATTAGCAACACTAATATGCTCTCCTCGTTTTCCTCCTATGATGCATGGGCGTAAAAGTGATGACTAGATTTGTAGAGTAGCCGGTCCTTCAACGCCGCAAGCGCAATCTCATTAACAATCAGCGGTGCTTTAGTGCTCTTGGCGTCTATTGGAGACCTCTCAAAATGCTTCAACGTTTCTTAGCTTTTACAATGCTTTCGCCGACGCATCATCTGGGATTCCTCCTTCAAATATTAATAACAGATCAGTCCCAAATCTTTTCATTTTCGCCGTCTTCTTTTGAAAATACGCCATTTTGGACATAAATAACAGGATAGTGCAAAAGCGCAATGGCTGTAACGAAAGAGGGAGGCATACATAAGTGGAAAATATTGTCCCTTAGTATTTCTTTCATATACATGAATAAGTACGAACTATAGGCTGATAAAAGATAGAGTGGAGAGAAAGTACAGCAAAGGAACTACGTCGCACATGGGACATATTAGATGGTTACTGTTCCTTGCGCAACAGGGGGGGTTGCATACCAACTAGAATAGGTTTTTAAGCAGTGTTATAATATTTCAGCTGCTTTCTTTCTGAACGAAATTACGCTATGTTTTCTCACAAAATCGAGAAATTCGCCATCTATACTGACAGTAATAATATTTCTCTCATGACAAAGATCATAAAGAGCAACTGGGGGGGGGGGGGGGGGGAAGCAGAGTTTTGTATAAACAAATGCAGAGAAAAAAAGATTGGCTGATCATTTACATAACCATTTCTTCCATGCGGGAAGCTGTAATACTCAAAAATGCTGCGCCATGATCTGTTTATAAATACTATTCATTTGCCGACATTTTAAGGACACAAAAGACATAAATATGTAGCATGTTAACTTCTTCACTACGCGCAATCACCAAATGCATCCTTCTCGATATTGTTGCGGTGTTCTATGTAGAACGAAAATACCTTGGTTTCGAAATCTTGCGCATTGAAAAGTTATCTTTAAACTTTCTGATATAAAGACAGATAATTCATGTGGTATGTCTACATATAACTGGTTGATTCCTTTCTGTATAACCATTCCCTATAATTTACCCTAATCTACAGAACCATTTACTACCATAGTTGGGACGTTCCACATCAGTGATCACTATGAGTCATGATGTGCAATATTCTTTCCGTATTCTTCATTGCTGTTGTTCACAGCTACTCGCAAAAGTGAAGTCATTTTAGTGAGTGTTATTCAATGGTTATATAACGCCATTCTTTCACGTTACGACGTCCCATCACCAATCATTTGCCCATCACCAATCATTTTCTCAAGTGGCGTTTTTAAATGCGAAAAAGCTTTTGCTCGGGGCTATGTCCATTCTTCCCTCACTTATCCATTTCCTCAATGCGCATGCGCCAAATCTCTCCCTTCTCCTCTTCTTGCCACGCAGGTGACGTCAGCAGTGCCTCCGCTTCGTTCTTCCTCTCCCGTTCTTCTCTTTCTCTGCCACAGCTGCGCGCGCTCCCTCCCGTTGCAATCTCCTTCGTAACTGCGCTATGAAAGTAAACGTTGTCGCCAGTTGTAGCGGTATAGGTAACCTAAGCTGCGGCAGAAACACAAGCTGTGAAAGCATCAGCATCAGCAGTGCAAACAAACAACAATGAAACATACACGGAAACACACAAATGCAAAAAAAAAAAACAATGGAAACAGAAGTGAACATCCAGAGCTGCCTCGCATCCTCACATAGTTCCCTTTGGTGGGAGGAGGTGTGTGTTTTTTCTTTGTCTCTCGTGTCTTCGCAAGTTGTCACCATCGTTGTACGATAATCAATCGGAAGCACAGCCAATCTCACACCCAGCGCCACCTTCATATCCGGCGTTGGCCCTCAATGTTCAGCGCCACTGAACGCTCCGCACTTCCGAGTGCTTATAGAGTCAATGTCATCCAGCAGATAGGCTGTCGCGTGTGAGCAGGCAACGCTATACTTTTTCCGGGAAAGAAAAAGGCACTCAGGGTAAACAGGAAGGGCTTTGAAAGGTCCTTTTTCGCACGTGTTGCTGGTTACAATTTGCACTTGGGCTGTAGATGACGCGCATCCGACGTAAGAAAAAAGAAATGAAAAAAAACAGAGCGTTTCTCAGTGATTACTCGATGCATTACGCGGTTTAATTTCGGAAATGCCGTCTTAGCCATTTTTAGACGACCGGCACATATTTTTCTTGCCCCCCCCCCCTTCGTGAAATGAGAATACTAGGCCTGTGAAACTAGTGAATTTATCGTTCGCAGTTAATTCGAAGCGAATAGTAAATTTTGTAGAATACTTTCGAATCTAATTGAAATGGTAGAGAGAAAGAGAATAAAATGAGGAAAAGGCAGGGAGGTTAACCAGAAAATGGAGCATCCAGTTTGCTACCCTGCACTAGGAGAAGGGGGAACGGGGAAGAAAGATGGGAAAGCAAGCGAAGAGGGAAATAGACGCACGCAAAAAAAGAAAGGGGCTGAGCTGCTATAGTCTATACAATAGGCCACTGCCACGCAAAAAGTTCAGTAAGGCCTTCATTGATTTTCTGTGAGCACAAAAATCATGTCGCCTTTCAAGAGCTAATTGTTCAGACAAAGATCTGTCGTCAAGGCGAGCTAACGCAGCAGCTAGTTGCCGTCTTTGCACGGTGTAGCGAGGGCAGTGACAGCGAACGTGCTCTATAATTTCATCGCTGCTGCAATGACCGCAAGCAGCACTGTCTTCCATGCCGATTCGGAAGGCGAAAGTTTTGGTGAAGGTGACACCAAGCCATGGTCGGCAAAGCACCGTTGTCTCGAGTCGAGAGAACCCAGACGGTGGCCGGACTCGACGAGACGTGTCCAGTCTATGCAGTCGCGTGTGCCGTAAGCACTCGGCGTTCCACAGGGATTTTAATTCTGCATTAGAGATTTTTCTGATTGTCATGGCAGCATCATTCCTTGAGTGTGGTATAGATTCTTCTTCGCCATCTTCGTGTGCTGATCGAGCAGCTGCATCGGCATGTTCGTTGCCCAATATGCCGCAGTTACTTGGAAACCACTGAAACGTGATTCTGTGTCCTTCATTGAAGAGGTGGTGAAGCAGCTCTCTGATTTCCAGCACTAGTTGTTCATGAGGTCCACGGCGTAAGGCGAATATCAAACACTGTAGTGCTGCCTTAGAGTCCGGGAGCACGCTCCATTTCTTGGCTTCTTAGTATTTAATGACTTTAACTGTGCTACGTAGAGCAGCAAGTTCCGCAGCTGTCGATGATGTCTGGTGGGATAACCGAAACTTCACCGTTGTCGCTGTTGCAGGAAAGATCACCGACCCTGCAGACCCATCCACTTTAGTTGAAGCATCAGTATATAGATGTGTATGCTCACTGTACTTCTCGTATAACAAGAGAAGAGAAAGCTGCTTTAGCGCTGGAGACGAGAGCCGGGCTTTTGAACCTATGCCTGGAACCTTGAGTTCAACATGTGCATAAGTCATACTCCATGGGGGAGTTGAAATTCTGGATGGAGTTGTATATCCCGTAGGAATGCGTGTGCGATATGACAAGACTGTCTGGCAAAATGAGGCACGAGGTCGGTCTTCTGGCAGTGAAGCTAGATGATGGGCTGGGGCGCGAGTAAGATGCCTCACGTGTGCTCGGAGCAGTTCCATTATGATATGCGTTTCGAGCGGGTAGTCATTAGCGACCTTGATTGTCTCAGCTCTTGATGAACATCGCGGTAGCCCCTGACGAACTCGCAGAGCCAAAGCATGGATGCTTTCGAGAGTCCGAATGCTGGTTCTACAGGTATTGGTCAACACAGGCAAACTGTAGCGCAAATAGCCAAGAAAAAGCGTCTTGTACAATTGCACCATTGCATGTACTGAAGTCCCCCAGGTTTTTCCTCCAAGATACTTGAATAAGTTAGCAATTTCTGCCAGCCTCTTCTTCAAGTGGGCCACATGTGGGCCCCAGCAGAGGTCTCTATGAATGATTACGCCTAGAAATCTGTGCGTCCTGACATATGGTATGACTTGGCCGTCGATAGATATAGCGTATGGTCTCATTGGCTTTCGACTAAAAGCAATCATTGCGCCTTTCGCTGGCGAGATTTCCAGACCCTGTTTCTTGAAGTACACTGATACCAACGTTACAGCTTTCTGAAGTCTTGCGCGTACCTGAGGTCTTGTCACGCCAGATGCCCAGACGCAGATGTCGTTAGCGTACATAGATAATTTGACCACACTTGGTAGTCATTCTATAAGACCAATGAGAACGAGGTTGAAGAGCGTTGGACTCAAGACGCCACCTTGGGGAACTCCACGATGCGTTGGGTGTTGGGAGTTTGGACCATCTGCAGTGTTCAGAAACAAGGTCCGCCCTTGTAAATAACTGCGTGTCCAACAATACAGTTGCCCGCCTAGGCCCACTTACTTAATGGCTTCGAGGATGGCGTCGTGAAGAACGTTGTCGTATGCTCCTTTTACGTCAAGGAACATGGCAGCAGATGGTCGTTTACATGCCTTTTGATGCTGGACATATGTGACGAGATCTATAACATTGTCGATCGAACATCGGTGACGGTGAAAAACAGCCATGGAGTTCGGATATATCTCATAGTATTCCAGGTACCATTCAAGCCTGGCCAAGATCATTCTCTTCATTACCTTTCCTACGCAACTTGAAAATGCGATCGGTCGGTAAGAGGTAATGTCCAGGGGAGATTTTTCAGACTTAAAAATCGATATCAAGCGGCTAATCTTCCAATCTTGCGGAACGACGCCAGCTTGCCAGGAATCGTTGAATGTGTTAAGGAGTGCTTCTCGTGCCCGTTTACCAAGGTTGCACAGCATCCTGTATGAAATGTCATCCAGGCCAGTTGACGACGACTTATTACATAAGACGAGTGCCCCATCGAGCTCCTGTGATGTAAACGGTAGATTCATGCGTGGGTCCCGTGAGTGAGGAACATGATTCACTGTATGTAGGCTTGTGTACGTTATCTGGCCCACGGTCATAGCTCAGAAATCGTTTGCTACCTCAATTTCGTGTAGGCGATGAAAAAGTGCAAGGGCTTTCAAGGGAAAGCACTGCTCTGGAACAGAACTTAGGCCTCGCACAATTCTCCATATCTGAGACAGTGGTTTATGAGGATCTAGCGACACACAAAATTTCCTCCATCATAGGGTGTCTAATTTGTCGAGGCGCCATTGTATCTTCTTTTGGATGCGCCGGGCTGTTCGTAGATCATCTGTGGAATTGGCGCGACGGTATCGTCTTTCGTCACGACGGCAGATCGCACGAAGTCACTCCAGCTCGAGGTCAAATTCAGAGTACTTCGAAGAGCATGTTATTGTGCGCATAGCCACATGTGCAGTTTCCTTAATAGCTTGCTGGAGACCATCGGACAGGCCTTCCTCACAAGCATCCTCAAGTTGAGTTTTGAACACTCTAGTCTATTCTTCGTGTTGTGGTAGAGGAGTACGTGTTCGAAATACCTTTAATATTCGGGTAAGTAGGGATGTGGTGGCTTCCGTGTGTTTCAATGTCCAAAAACCACTTTACCCGTGTAGCAAATCGGCGTGAAACAAAGGACAAATCAAGGCAGCTGCTATATGTGGTGCCTCGCGAAAATGTAGGACTGGCGTCATTCAGAAGGACGAGACCATGGCTGGAAACCAATAATGCTAGACGTCGTCCCGTTGAATTAAGCCTTGAGCGTCCCCAGATGGGATGATGCGCATTGAAATCCCCGTTGATAACCCACGGACCCGGATGTGCCCTTAAAATGCCGTCTAGTTTGTTGGCATCTAATTGACTTGATGGGGATATATACTCACCCAGAAGTGCGAATGTCACATTTCCTTTTTTTTAACAGACAAGCACTCATATTGATTGCGGTCGCGAGGTTGCACTGGCCGGAAGACGTAAGTAAGCTCCCGGCAAATAAATACAACCTTGCTACTTTCGATGTCACTTGAGGAAAAAAATGACTCGTAGCCGGGTAGTCTGATTGGGTCCGATAATTTCGGTTCACATATAATCATGATAGAAATCGGTACAGATGAACGAACTGGCGAAAATCAGATATGCGAAATCTCAGACCTCTTGTGTTCCACTGAAAAAACGACGATTCTCTGACCTCTTGTCGGAACGACTTGTGATTGTCGGCCATGGCTTTACTGGAGGCTTGCAAGGACCAGGCTCAACGCGCCCAGAACCTGTAGGCTGCTCCTAGCATTTGTCGTATCAATGCTTGTCAGAAGACTTCCGATGGAACTCACAATAGATCGCAGCATAGGAATAATTTGACGATCTGCTGAGCCTCGCAAACAGCAGCATTGGCTTTCACTAGGAGCAGAGAGCGGGAAGGCTGCTCGGAAGGCCGTGCGTTCGCAAGCACCAGCCAGTCTTCAGGGAAGAGGCTTCGCCAGTGGAGGTATTCTTGTACTCTCTGGCTTTCTACTAGATGTAGATGGTGGTGTAGACTTAAGTGGTGCATGAATATCACCATGACTAGAGCACTCCCGTTGGTGGCGACGTCGACGCCGGATTTTCTGTGAAGCTTCTCTATATGTGGAGTTATTCCTGACCATTTTTTCAGGATACCCATTTCTTTCTGGAGTCTTGGGCATTCCTTAGACGTGGCTTCAGGCGTACCTCGACAATTGCCGCACCTATAAGTTGTTGCACAACAGGTGTCTACCGTGTGCGATTCCGCGCACCGGGGGCATACGGTAGAGTTTGCACAGGCGCCCTTGACATGGCGGATCTTGAAACACTTGTGGCACTGAAGCGGCTTTGGGACAAAATGCCGTACCACATGCCGAAAATGTCCCACCTTGACGTGCGTAGGGATTGAGTCACCCTTAAATATTATCTTAACGCAGCGGCTGTTCCCGAGGTGGCTTATATGCTTAATTACCACTCCTTCGCCGGTTTTATCAGAATGAGTAGATCCGTGTTTGGTATAGCCAAGTCAATGTCGTAAATGACACCTGCAGTGCAGGTCCCAGTCATCGGTACGACCACTTCCTCCTTTTGGCCTTCCGATTCTTCACAAACACAAAGCTACCATCTGATGAGTCGTCGCCGTCGACTGAGTAGATGTCTGTGTCTTCACTGGAGCTGCACCAACAGCCTCGTTTTTTCGCGGAGCTTACAAATGTTGAGCTGTAGCCAGACGGTCCAGCAGTCGGTTCTTCGTCCATGGGCACGAGAGCAGGAGCATCTCTTGAGCCGTTGCTGGTGTTCGACCATTGAAATGGCACATTTGACATATTATGACGGGGTCATGACGTATATGAAGGAAGCAGACTCAATGTCCAGATGAAACTTTTTATTCGGCCGAAATCGTGGCCGGTAAACGGTCAGTTATATTACAGCAACACACCGACACTGATCGCGGCGAACAGAGCGTCGGCCGTCGATCAACTCACGAGCAGCGAAGCGCGTCGGCATTTATGCATGTGCCATCGAATGTTTCATCTTTACCATTAATGGTCATGAAAGTTGTGGAATGATCTCGAGTGTTCACGTCTTGCGCCCAATCTTAACCAAACCATCTACAATAATCCCGGACCTTCTGGAGCATGGAGCAATGAGGCTCAGTTTGCGCGGAGCATTCCTGACAGGCTTTATAGGCAAAAACCGAATGAAACAATAGTGAAAATAACAAACGCGCGTGATATTAAAAACAAAAATGAGCATATTTGACGTGACCCAAGCAATCTACGTGATTTTTTTTTCTGGAGAACAAGGCATAAGCAAACGTCCTTTTTTTTTTTTTTGAACGAAGCGAAAGCAACTTGGAACGGGAGGGACAAAGCAGTGTCGGTCGAATGGAAGCAAAACACGTTACGTTTGAAAATTCACTTATTCACTATACTTTGAGCATATAAGCTGGCGTAAGAAGCTTCTAAATCTTAATAATGTTGGCTCAATGTGACAATAATACCTTAATTTAACTTCTCTGCAATGTTATTTTGCTTCAGCAAATGTTTTCCTGGCTTGGCACTTCTAATTTGCAGTGAAACAACCTCCACAAAGGATAGCATGCTGAATAATAAACGACCATTCGTCAACTTCGATACAGAGATTACAGAGAATAATAATTTAGAGTAGAAGTGAATTCAATTATCGTAATATTCGTCCAAATATTCGAAGCATTTGAATACTCGCACAAGCCTAGAAAGCACACATCACGTGGATATTCAAAAAAATAGGTAACAATAAAACCCGTTTCCGGCAAACATAAGCGCTAGAAACTACAGGGCCACTTACAGCGAAGAGTTAAAACAGAGGAATAATATAAAATGCGGTCCACTCAAAATGTCAACGATGAACGAGTTTGTACAAGTGATAACAAAACTTTATTTTACCTTAGCAAAATGTGCGACCTCTAAAAATCATGGGAGCCAGTTCTCCACGTGTGCCCTTAAGCCAGGAGATTGTACTAAACCTGAAGAAAAATCACCGTCTTGTCAGCTGCAATAAGTTAGTTTCATTGTAACGCATGCAAAGGACTGGGCCGAATAATATACAGGGTACTTTAGACATACAGGGTGCTATGTGCATTCAAATGTGCATTCATTTCGTCCTGTCCTTTTCGTGTACTACGAAGAAACTAACTCAAGATGTGCTACCAACAAGCCTGTATCGTATACCTCATGATGTTGTCATGCCATGCCATGAAAAGAGCAAAAGTCTATCGCTACCTGTTTGGACGAAGGAGGCCAACCACGCTTCTTAAAAAGTGGGGCATTATTTCCCATAAATTCCAGAACCATTAGGTACTGTTTCTGTGACGCACGCACACAAACTCAACGAGCAATGATAGTACAATGAGGTAAGACCATTTTCATACTTTTTCTTTGATCTGCAGCGTAGTAATTGATTAGTTTTACTATTTCTTGCATGCGGCCATGGTGTCACAAAAGCATCTTCATCACTTCGCCAAAATTCTGGATACAAACCTAAATTCCTGTTTTCTTCACGCATGTTATAACGCAAATAACGCGAATTGCTTGAATATCAGCCAATATCGCTGATTCGGCTATTGACAAAACTTTTAATTTTTTTGCGCATTGTGTGTGTAAATTTTCTGGCAAGTAGCTGTAACCCCGTCAAACACAAATAAGATAGGTAGGTTGATCATGGTGGTGGTGATACCAATATTTGGTAATAACGTCTACAAAAGGCAGACAACAAGAAACTATTGAAATTAGTCACATGAATTTTAAATTTTGCATAAAAATTAAGCCAACGTTGCACTAGTGGTGCAGAAAAAGCAGGAATGAAATGTGGAGCTGTACTGCCAGCTTCGTTTATTTTTAAGTTTCTCATTTCATTCCCAGCAAGTGGCGACACCTGTACGCGACACCATCTCTGCACGGCAGCAGCGGCGGCCTGCCATAACTGAATCGGAAATGTGCGAGAAAAAAAATCATATCCCTTCAAACTGAGCTCGTTGTCAAAAACAACTCATGGTTAGGCGTATAAAACAGCGACTTAATCATGTTGGTAAAATTCCACCATCGCACTACTAAAAGCCTCCTAAGACATCTGAACACCGCCCATCAGAAACACATCGGGCATTCATGTAATGTATTGTAGAATCTGGGAAATCACTCGATTTTTGCAACAACCTCGCTTATTAACAAAAATTAAATGCAACGTATCTTTTCATGAAATTTTGCTTGAGTTCGAAGTCCCCGTGTCCAATCTTGAACTACGCAAGACACAACGCATGTGGTCGCCAAATTGGAGCACTTAACTATTGGGCTTGCGCCAGAACCTGCTGTAACGTTCAGCTCACAAACCAATATAAACCACGTGGACCTACGGGCAGAGAGAGCCGTGAGTTTCTACATCTAGTGTTTTTTTTTTATGGCGACGTATGTCAACACTCAAGTGATGGCACAATAAACAATTTCACGTAAATTCTTTTTCTGCAGAGGACACTTGCATATGCTATTTCCCCGACTTCGAATACTGCTTCTGAGAGTTATCTTCAACTTACTCAAGACACGGCATGCCTAAGACTTGAGTTACAGTAGTGCAACACAACTGTAACAACAACAAGTGTGGTCTGTGCAGAAAATGTTTTATCTGGCTATACTACATTTCGTCCTTGTATCTTCTTGTCTTGTGCAACGCCCCCGACTTGTCCAGTGACCTTGCCTCCGAAGGCGTTGTTTATATCACTCGGCGTTTGTCAGCGGACCGAGGCAATAAGCTTACGTAGGCCGGCACATTATTGTCCACGGCCGCGCGTAAACTACGTCCGTGCGATGGCACCAATTCCAGCCAATGTATCGCCAGCACGTCGGGGCCAGGCACGCGAGAATCCAGCAGCCGAGCGAGGCACGTGTGACATCGCTGACAAATTCGGGGCACTCGTCTCTCTTCTTCCCGTTTGCTTTCGTTCTTTGCTCCCAGCACCTACAGAAGCGCGCATGAAGAAGAAAACAAGAAGGCAGCAACGAGTTAAGTGGACTGCCGTCTCTTGTGCGCGGTTGCTGCTTAGCGCACTCTCGCTCGCGCTTGTTCACTCTCAACACCCCGCTGCTTGTCTTCCATCCTCCCTCGTCTCTGCCGCAGCGCCACCTACAACGCACGCCGTTGTCCCAACCCGGCCGAGAGGTCTCGAGCTTGTCCCGGGCCTCAGACACCGCGCGCGCACCCCAGGCTAAGCCACCGGCTCTCCTCGCTCGGCTCAATCGATTGCGCGAAGACCACGTTGTGTTTCTGAGTGTGACAAACGTGGGTGCGCTTCTTTCGATTGTGTTTAGTATCGCTCCTTCAGCGAAAGGAACGACGAAAACTGCGCCGGACACCTCCGGGAAAAAGCGATGTTCTCTGCTGTCGGGTGTTTTCTAAATGGGTGACACCCGTGAGGAAAAAAAAGTCGTGAACGATAAACGCCACTGTCACGCTGTCTGGCTACCGTGCGGGACTCTTAAGTGCGTTTCGCGTACGTGCTTGCTGAAGTTCGTGTTCTCGGCGCATCTCGGGACTCGCGACAGGCTGCGTCGTTATGGACCGGGCATATGACACTTTGAAGTTTAGTTTTGACTAGTTTGCCTTCCTAACTGGGAGTAACATCGGTGGCGTATTGCAATCAGCAGGAATTTTCGTCGGTGAGTACTGGCGAATTGAACACTTCTTCATCAACCTCTTTTCAGAGTTTAAAACCTTTGTATGCACCTTGGACTGCTTTGCGCACATCACAGAACTACATTAAAATTGGCTTGCTTTCAGCGCTAACAGCAGCAGAAGTGTTAGTGCAGTCTCTATTTGTTTACGTACTGAAGTTCTCTCCAAGGAGATAGCTGTACATTTAAATGTAAAAGTTATGATTGACAAAACAGACAAGTTATAAACAATTTATACTGCAACTCTATAGGCAAGACCTCATATATATAGATATTATATATATATATATATATATATATATATATATATATATATATAATTATATATATAAAATAAACACCAAAGTGCTTTTACATTTATCAGTTTAAACATTCGACAGTACCAATCTACATCGTGCAAATCGTACGTGCCCGAGCAAAAACAATATTTATTCGTCGAAAATTTCCTGAATGAGACATTTACGAAGTGTACGGTTTTTCTTTTCTTTATTGTGGAGACGCACACCAAAAAGAATCATCATCAGCCGCACGCCCTTAGCAGCTTCGATCACTGAAAGCTTACAACACAGATTATGAATCGATACACATCGTAGCCTTTTGCACGGCTACTTCCAAGCGAAAAACTGTGCTTCTGAAATTTTCTTAGTATTCTTCTTCGTGCTATCTTTCCTCGCATTTTTGAGACTGTGTTCCTATTATTCTTGGCTGCAGAGCACAATCCAAATATCGAGGGGCACATTTCCCTTCAGGAGTGAAGTAAATCCACAGTTTTTATTCTTGCATTAATAATATCTCACTAGGATGAAAACGTACCTAAATTTTGGTACTTTTGAACGTATTATTCATTTATTTTTGTGAAATGGTGAAACACAAAAGTATGGGCACTGGTGTTGCAGTGCCCTTAACTTGGCTGTTTGGTATCCATACTATAACATAAACGTGCCTAGGGTTCCCCTTCGGGGGAGCGGGGGGGGGGGGGTGATGGTTCATCGGAGCGCCCCTTTCCTATCATGTCAATGTATCAGGCTTATTTCGCGCACCCCCCACCGCCCTCCGAGTTAGAACGCCCTCCCACCTATTAGATCAATGTATGGGGCTGACATTGCACCACCCCCCCCCCCATTTGCCCCCCACTGCGCCTCCTCCGTGCCCACGCCTATGGGCACTTTAAACTTTTGACTGAACATCACGGCGACAACAACAGCAACGACAATTTATTTTTTCTGGTGATGTATCTTATATTTGGTGCCTTGGTTAAAAAGATTGGAGAACTATTCGAGGCAGTAACAAAGTGTTTTAAAGACGAAACGTGTTCAAAGACGCGCGCGTGTACTTATTGCGGCAACCTGGCTGCAGCAGCATGCACACCAGTTCCACATGCACTAGAGGTGTGTATGAATTAGGCGATATGGGTGAATATTCGATGGCATCATCTTGCAAGGATGCTATAGGCCGTAAGCATTCAAAAAAGAAAAAAATGTGTTCCATGTCGGGGCGTCATTCACCAATTGTGGGTTTTATTGCAGAATTCCTTGGTATTAAGGCTTCAAACATGGCTCTATAATTAGCGACACACCGTGTGGCCACTGCCAACGAATCAGTCAATATTCAATTGTATTAGATTTCTCTCTGGAATGTTTCACATCGTGTGTCATCAGGTCGCAAAAATCACCTGCTGGCTAGTAAAGTTCACACAAGTGTATTGAAACCTACAGACCCCTCTTGAAAAAGAAAATCAAAAAAAAATTAGGGATTGCAGAATATATGACAAAACTCTTGGTGCTTACGACATTGGAGAGTCACATAAGAAATTTCAGTGGTGTGCTACAGTTTGTGTGAGTGGTATATGTGTTTTTCCACTTACCCGCACTTTCTGTGCTAGTTCAGAGTGTTGCCATCTTCTTCCTTTCTTCTTTTTTTCATGCGACTACACTGGTACCTCACACCTCCTACACGCGCTTAGAGTTAAGTGCGCGCAAACTTGTAGAGCTCTGAATTCGTATTAGTTGAACTGCGTGAAAAACGTAGACAAAAAGAAACGTACCGCAAAGGCGCATACTAGCAACTGAAAGTTTATTGGGAAATAAAAAAAAAAGACGCATAGTATGAAGGCATAAAACCACGTGAGCAAGATTAACCACCCGAAAATACCCATGGGAGTGCATCAAGATACCCAGTCTTTGCTTTGTATAATGCCACAGAAGGTTTGGAAACACAGGCATCCCCGGCTTTGAAAATAAAATAGGCTTCTACGACGTCACGTTCAATATATTTTTTGTAGCGAGCCAGAACTTTCAGAAACCGGACTGTATTTACAACTACGGCCGTGTGGTTACAGGTTCGTTGAACGCTGTTCATTCATTCTGAGTTTAACTCAGAATGATTTACCGAATTACCCAACGTTCTCTTCTTCTGAATTAGTGCACTGTCACCCGGCGCATGCGTGTTAGTGATTGTACAGATTCAGTGCTGATTCTCAGTCCGAGAGTAGCATGAACTCATTAAAAATGTTCGACATATTCCCGAACTAAATTGTAACCACTCACTTGTCACAAAAAGCACTAGCTAGCCTCTTTGGAGGTGAATGTAGTAAAATGCAAGTGAGCGAAATTTACTACCTGTAGTTAGGAAATAGGGCTGAGTCGAATGGTTCGTTCATTACTAAATTATCAGTAACCACACTATTAACCGCATTTATGCAAGTGGACCACAATTTGAGGTTTCCGAGATTACTTGGATGGTATTAGAGGTTTACGCCTATTTATATGTAGTGAGCTTTGCCGTATCAAGATCATTGTATTACAAAATATGGGATACAAAAAACTAAGTGGTATTTCCCTCGTACATCAATTATTGGCCACTAACTACTTCCTGTAACTACCGTAGTAAGCGCATCTCACAGTAATATACTCTTAGAGAACAGATCACAAGCTCATTTGATCACATCATACTCACGTATGATGATACTCACATGGTCACATATGAGTATGTTAGCATATAATATAAGTATGTGAGCTCATATAAATGAATCGCAAGCGAGAACACACACACAAACGCACACACAATGTCAAGACTTCGTCATTGGCTAATTTATACTCTAGCAGCATCATGAAGGCTCTTTATGCCCCTACTTTGAGATTGCACACCATGCACTGGTTAGCAGCCAGAGAATTTAGAAGAATAACTGATGTTTTCTGCACATCACCGTGCGCCCTTCTATTTGCTAATCTGTGTGCATGCCTTCACATAGCACGTTACTTCTATTCCAAGGTTGTCAATAAAATTAAACTTTACCGAAATTTTTCCTACGAGTGTCACGATTATACGCTAAAATATACAGTGCCATCTACGAAAGATCTGGGAAGGTAGGTGGCTTAGCAGTTGCTTAGTGAAAAACGCTAACAAGGCTACCCTGGTTAGTAACGGCAAAAGTTACAAGCTTAACTAGCTGGGGGCTAGTAAAGGTATACAGCGAATGTAGTCGAATTCGCAAAAAAGTAGTAAATACATGCGTTTACTAACTGTTTTTGTAAGAGTGTAGCGCGATACAACTTATTTCACTCTGCGTGGGCCTAAAATTACGCCACTTTATTTACAAACGTTGCTCTGTAGTTGTCGTCAGAATGGGACTCAAGTGCTACGCTGGAATAGCAAATAATAAAATGTGGGCTCTCATATCTCAAAACCATAATTTGATTGTGCGCGATGTCGTAGTGAAGGACTCCGGAAATTAGGACCATCTGGTGCTCTTTGATGTGCGCGGACATCACACAGTTCAGGGGTATCAACTGTTTCGCCTCCACCGCAACGATCCCGCGCTGCCGGGACCGAATCCGCGACCTTAGAGTCAGCTGCAGGGCACCGTACCACTGGTCCGCTGGGGTGGACGAGGCTCGATCGGTTGTGAGCACGTTTCTACGAATTGCGCGAACAAGCTAATACCTCATATGCTTGAAATTTCTTAATGAATGAATTGATAATTGAAGAGAAACAACATAATAAATTTAGTTTAGCCAGGAAGTAAACTACATCGTACATTTTCTTAAGATTAACTAGAGGGTACTCTGGCACTGCCGATCGTTCAGCGATCATGGGAATGATGTGTAGTACACGGATTTGCCTAGTCTTCGTACTTACGGACGGCGAATCGCACTTGTGGCTTCGTTTATTGCTGTGTTTTGGTTTTGTTTTAAAGGCATGAATGAACTCTTTTGAACTTCGTGACCCGATTTGGAAAGGTAAGTTTAAAAGAATAAAGTGGCGAAGCGCAACCACTGAACATTCACTGATTATTGCTTCGTAACAAACAGCCTCAAGCCACACGAACACACACAGAGCCGGAAGTACGAAGATTAAAGCAATCCTTGTATTATACAATCATTCCCATGCTCGCTGAAGCGCCATGCGTTGTAGCTCCCATAGACACCAGCGTCAGAGTTTCCTCTAATGAATACATACAAAAGTCTATGAACTAGTGAACGTTTCCGAGATGATAATGTGCAAGAGGCGTGCTGCGCTTGACTATACTTTAGCTGTTTCCTATAGATGCCTCACATAGCCGTAAACAGTGATGTTCTATTTGCGGATTACCAATTTTCCCGATTGAACAACTCCAAATGTGGACGTGGCCGCTGGCCAAATGGGTGTGGTTGCCATTGTCATCACCATTTGCACAGCTCCACGGTATCAATCAGTCAAACGCTGGGCCGTGCATGGGCCATTACTAAGATGACCTCTGCCTGTTCATAACACGTAGCCCTATGCACCTGAAGGATTTAACTTCGAATTCAAGTGCACTGCCCTCTGAATTGAGTGCTGTAAAAGAGCAAAAAAAAAACAAAGTGAAGGCAAGTAAAAGTAGTGGCACCTTTTTTTTATCTCCTTCAAAGAAAAAAAGTCACTAGGAAACAAGAATTTTCTATTCTTTTCTTGGTCGCTCAAATAAATGAATAAGAAAGAGTATTACAAACAAGGGGAGAAAATCGCACTCGTATTGTAAAGCTTAGAAGGGTAGTGACACGAAAATTTTCTGTTGTTTTTTTTTCCATAAAATGAAAGGCGATCCCTCAAGGGCCAAGAATATGTACTGCTAAGCATGAGTGCAGCCTAGGAAAAGTTTTTGCAGAATGCTTTTAAAAGCTAGTTTCCATTTCTACTGTACCATGATGTCACAACGGTGTATGAGATTCTCGCTACATGTTTGCGCAAAATATTGTGATGCTTCTGTGAATGCTTGGAACCGTGGCTGCTTTCGTAACGCACAAAGGACCATTTTGAATGTTTTAATGGTACATAAGCGGCCATTTTGAAAATTTTTGTACCAGGCGTCATCGAAATTAGCGAGACTGCTTGCGTGAAACCATCGGAATCAGAACGCACTTGATGTCAAGCTAGTATCGATGTTGGTTGGTCCGCCATTGAAAAATTTACTTTAAGCTCGAAATAAAATATCTGACCGGTTTGCATCTGGGAGAGTTGGTGATTCTTGATCATATCTTTTTAGCTTTACAATACCGCATCTCATCAACCAGACTGGTTACTATGGATTTGGATTATTCGGTTGCAATGTACGGCTTAGCTGATCTGCTGAGGGCGCAAATTACTCATACGTCACTGCTTGCGGTCAGCTTATCTAGAATGCCTTCCGAAACGACCACAGTCGTCGTTCTCCAACGTCCTCAGCCCTCATTGCTCTTCGCTACCATCGGGTTTTACATCTTTGGTGCGTTCGCCATCCGCCTTGTGGTGCTTACTGGAACCAGAAGGGCACCTTTCCACACATTGAATAAGAAACAGGAAACGCATTTGTACTTCGACTTTGAAGCAAGCAGCTATGGACTGTTCGCACGCTTACTGTACTGACAGAATCCACGTATACACGGATGGCTCAACCACCCAGACAACCTTTACCGCTGCCATCGTCACCCCAAAACTACATATCAATCTCATTGACAAGCTTCGTCTCGTGAGCACATCGACTGGTTCGGAGCTTGTTTTCCTGCAAGGAGTTGTGAATTAACTCACAAAAAAAGTGGCTAATCGATAGGTTGATTACGCGACTGAAAGGTGGCTCTGCAGTGTCTTTTGTCGGCACTCCGTCGCGATTCCTATGAACAAATTCTTTGGGGGACTCGAGATCTGACTGAACAAGTACATAACGCAGTGTTTCTGGAGGGCAAGCCAATTTTGTATTTCTAGCGTTGACCATACCGGTAAGCTGTCCCAAAAGCGCATGCAGGAACGAAGCATGTTCCTATACCTTTATCAAGGATTGACGCTGCTCAATATATTAGAAAGCTGGCACAGAACATGACAGTGCAGAAGTGGAAAACATCGCAGTTCATAGACCATCGACAGTATTCTTTAAACCAATCTGTACGACTGTGGCCTCTACCTGGTCTTTTCCGGCAGTCACCAACGCTTACTCGTTTAAGATTGAGATGGCCGACAACGCTGGGTACAACGGTCAAAATATTGACCATATTTTGTCCTGCCACTCGACATACTCAAACGCGAGACTTCATCTCCGTGTTACATTAGATGACTTGGACAGCAGCGCTTTCACTGTTCCGAAAGGCAACTAAAGTGCTGTTGCGTTCGCTTAAGAATAGCAGACGTACTCGGCATTTCTGATACCAAATGCAGAACTGTCAGGTTGGTAGAAAGTGACTTATCTCTTTTTCTCTACAACGTTACTTCTCCAGTGCGGTAAATAACTTACCGGGCTCAGCCCAGGTTAACCTCCTGCCTTCCTTCTATTCTTATTCTCCTGTCTTCCCCGCACAACTGTACACAACTTGTGTTACAAAAAGGAGCAGTGAACTATAAATATATTAAAAATAATTTATTTAATTGTCTGAACTATCGTGAGCAGCCGGGATTGTTGCTTCAACTGCGAAAGTAGATTCCATCCACCAACTGATTTTTTTTTTTACCAGCATGCTCTCTAAGATCCGCAAAGGCTGCACTCGACACACAAAGTTGGCCCAAGGAATAAACCAGGACACACAAACGCCAGAGTACAAGCGCCACTGCCAGTCATTTTAGTAAATGATCGGAGTCACCTGCAGCATTTTACATGATAAGCTGTTTGCTAGCGACGCAACTATATGGATGGTTTCATAGGTATTAGAGATCGTATGTGAATTCCCAACTGGAGTTGCATCGTGCATCCCACATTTATTTACGAGATAGCTTTAAAGAGGTCGATTATTTGAATTTCCGACGTGGACGTCGTTGGTTGTGAGCGAAAAATTGTCATCTTGGGCGAGACTGAAACATAGAGAAACATGCAAATAAAATCAAAATAAAAACTTTTGTGTCTGAGTGTGGATTGAACCCAGGCTACCTGCTTAGCAAGCCGGTGCTCTAACATAGAGCTGCAATATTTCTTGATAGCAATTTGACAAAAAAAGAAGAAACACTAATGAATGTCATGTACTGAAACGAGGCTTTAATAACGTGTCATATGTTGCAGGGCACAAGCGTAGACCCACGCCAAGCATCCAAAGATGTAGATTAAGCAATGAGTGGGTTTCTAAAAGGGCAACCATTAAAAAGCATCAGATATATTTAATCATAAGTGACAGCACATCCATCAACACAGTGAGCAGCTGCTTGGGCAACGTGTTGCATTACGGACGCATAGTGGGCCCTGCGCTGATTCGCTAAAGAAATAATTGCGGCTCATTGGGCACTTAACAACTGCGCCTGAGATAGACATTTAATGGTGCTCTAAAACGGTCATTGTTACGAGCATAGTAATTCGTTTTTCTTATGGCAGGGCTGAGGTGTACACTCAGAAATGAAGCATGCTAACAGTTCAGAAGGCCATGCTCACGAATCCTGATTACGCTATAGCGATCTACCAACTCTTCAAGGTGAAGCTCAAGCATCCTCCAATTTTGCCTTTAATTTCTCAAATTCAAGTGTTCACTAGTCAATCGTGTTGCCGTTTGGGAGGTTGTCAAGTAACGATTGCTTAGTGCAGATTGAATTACCGTATGCCACTAATGTATCTTCAAAGAACTGCAAGGAATCGTAGTTATTCCACAGCACCACACACGCCAGTTACACGATCATTCTGTGGTTTTGGCAGGTTGAATATGAGGCCTCAATATCATTTCTTTTATTATCAGTATGTATGGGCTTCCAATATGTATGGATGGGCTCAGGTCGTATGGCCCGTCTTAAAGAAATATGCTTTTCATCGTAGAGATAGTTGCAGCGGGCAGCCTCTTCTTTTTTTCGTCCGTATTCAAGATCCCCAGATAGCTCAAGCACACATAAGCAATGTCGTTGCATTTACCGATATATGCAAGCTACTATACGCGTATAGAGATACCAAGCAGCCCAGTGATAGCCAGCTACAGCGCTGAAAGGATCTCGTGAGGTTAGGTTTCAGTGCAACAGGGAAGAAAATATGGAGATGCCACAAGTGACGACCATCACTGCACTTGTTATCAAAAGTGCTTGTCAGCAAAAGTGCTTATACAGCGCCTAACTTCAACTAAATTTCTTGCGATCATTCAACATAAAGTGGAACCGAACAAATTGGCACGCCTGTCGACCTTGTGGCTTCGAAAAATCTTGGAACATTCATTATTCAATCGCATAAGACGACTGGAAGTACAGAGCCTGGTTATTTTCTTTTTTTTCAGGGATTGTATTGATCTTTCTGAAAACTTTCTGCACTTAGCTTGTTGTTGCACAGCCTCCGTGATCAGCCCCTCTCTCACAAATTGATGACATCATGGTATCTCGCCCGTTAGCTGGACAACCCTTTTGGTTACAAAACTTTTAGCAAAGTGACTAATGGCCATCTTAGAATTGCTGTATTTTCGTGTCCGCCTATTATCCCTTAAAGTCAATGCTATTGCCACATCACCTGCGACAGTAGAATCCTCAGTAAAGATTCCAATAGCAACCCAAGTGAGTCCTTCGCCTTCTACTACTACTGCCGTCAAGGCTTCTTTCCTCTCACCCATGCGGCAGCGACAAAATCCGCATGTTTTCTATCCTGTTCTATCTCCTGCAGCAAATTTTTCCACCTTGTCCGTCTTCTTTCATGATTGTTCACCGGGTGCATATTCCGGAGGAAAGGAGTGGTTCGGACTTTATCTCTTGCACTATCTTTTAGTTGTACTGTGTTCTCTGCCGAATCTCTGAATTCAGTTGGATACCACCGTACCTTTCTAGTTATGCTCTACGTTACCTTGTTCCAGAGAGCCTCTCTGTGGGAAATTTGCTGAGCTTGAATTATCACGGCTATGATATTATGTGGGCCTAGTTTTGTTGATTTATTATCCGGTGTATTAACTAGCAAATCTACAGTTGTCTGGACAAGTCTTTCAATTAACCTGTTCAACTTGCCTGGCTAAGTCTGTGTCCATCCAAGCAGACCAATTACCTAGGAGAAGTGACCAAAAGGCGAAGGCGAGGACTACCTAGTGTCTTTTTTTTTTTCGCGCACTTAGCTCAAACTACACGGTGCTCAACAAAATTACATAAGCGAAGAAAAATCTCCAATTGAAGCATTTACCTGCACTGGCTACTAGATGTGAGTGCCTGCACATACACACATGGTGGCGACGGTCAAAAAAAGGTCTTTTATTAAGGCATAATTAAAAATAGAAGTGGTTGCTGCCTTAACTTCTAGCTTCAAAACGAAGCAGCGATAAATTGACAATGTTGGCGGTAATTGTAGACGCTATTCATCGAGAACTAAACTGGATATGAATATTTCCGGTATTTTTTTTTTCAACTAGCCTTGCGCCACACTACCGGCGCAGCATGCGTTAAAATGGCAAGGTACCTTTTTTGTTCGCGGACGTATAGTTTATCAGGTACAACGTCCCAAAAACTCAAATAAGGCAATCTAGTTCATCGGGGCTACACGCGATATGATTGGGGCATAATTACAATGAATCGTTCTGAAAGGCTATTGAGGATCGAAGGGCTCTTAGCAAAAAAAAATGGTTACAGCAATGTAAAATTCGTGTAACTATTGGCTAAATTATGCTTCTACGCGAGCACTGTCCACATCCCAGCCTGCGACTCAATCGATTAACAAATAACAGGCAAAAACACTCATCAGTACGACTTGGGAAACTATATGTACACATTATTCGCGAAGCAACGGGGAATCCCGAACAACTCTTGTTAATTACGCTCGTTTTAGTTCAAATGTAACGAGAAAATCGCCACTTTTGTTAGATGTTTGAGAGATCACATTCGGCAGTAGCAGTTGTTGCTTTATTTAAGCTATAATAGAAAAAAAATGACAGCAGAGTGCGTGTTTTCAGCCGCTCTGTCAGGAGCGCCCCAAATGTGAGGAGAGTGCATTCCCGCCATTACATTCTGATGCTGTGTCGGGGAACCCTGCTCTCCGCTTCATCCTTTTTCGTGTATTTCCGATCATCAGGGAGCTGCAACTTCTGGTCCCTAAAAACACACGTTCCGCTAAAGTGTTCTGCTGGGTCGCCGGGTCATTAGCCGCCCGAGCCCTTCGATACTCCTGGTCACGTAGCTTTCCCTCGCTACACGCCACGCCCCATCTGGGCGGGGCGTGTACCAGGAAGTGAGGAGCGCGACACCGTTGTACTTCCGCGGAATTTTCGTGGTTCCGTTAGCCTTTGAACAACCGGAGTTAATGTTCAGTTCAGCGAAGCAACCACCCTCTAATCATCAACAAAAGAAACGGGGGGGGGGGCACGACGACCATCGTCCTTAACCATAACCACGGGAAGAGCTAGGTTAAATGATATTGAAAACGTGTCTGCGACCCTGCCGCGTACGTGACTTCGCTTTCAGCAGACTATCTCTCTCCTGGTGGACTCAGGTTTCATTACTCTTACTTGAAGCCTTTACTTTATAGGTTCCAACTGTTTGTGTTGTGTTATGCGCAATGAATACACATCCTTCAGTTTCTTTTGACTTCGGCCCCGCCGCGGTGGTCTAGTGGCTAAGGTACTCGGCTGCTGACCCGCAGGTCGCGGGTTCGATTCCCGGCTGCGGCGGCTGCATTTCCGATGGAGGCGGAAATGTTGTAGGCCCGTGTACTCAGATTTGGGTGCACGTTAAAGAACCCCAGGTGGTCAAAATTTCCGGAGCCCTCCACTACGGCGTCTCTCATAATCAAATGGTGGTTTTGGGACGTTAAACCCCACAAATCAAATCATTCTTTTGACTTCCTTGGCCGTTTTCGGCATCATCTTCATCTCTGTCTCACCGCTGTTTTATCCTCGCTGACTGATGGACGGTGGGTCGACGAATATGGCTGTGATATTACCTTCCTCCGTGACAAATCGTCTCTCAATGCGGTCCAGTCACGCAACGTCTGTTGCTTTTAAAATAATTGGCATAAACTGTACGTTACAGCGCTGACCTAATGGTGACCGCCTCGATGCGGGCACATTATGCAACGCCAAGTATTTGATCCTCATGAGAAGGTGGTTTTTAGCGTGCGCATTAGGCACGCATGTGCATGCGAAGGTTCTTTGTTTTATTTTGTACGCAATATTATAACCAACGTCACGAAATGCTCTGCATTTTCCTCTTGTGGTGCGGTAGGAAGCGAGAAAGGGTCAAATGAGCAGTAATTTCATTAGTCCCCGGCTTTTGCTTCACAGTCGAGATACAGTACCATAAGTATGGATACAGCGGCTACTATCGTTGAGTTCGCTCATAATTCCAACGTAACACTACAAGTTTCATAGAGACATGAAAACGATGACCGCGTATTATTTGCATATAAATGCCGTTAACTGTTGAGAGTGCTGCGTACAGGGCATTTTCGTGTGCTTTACGGCCAATAAAACTTATTTTCCGAAATTCACAATAACATGTGCTCAGCTTTGACGGGACCATGCGGACTAATTAACGTAACGAATCAGAGCTTGTCTTTCCAATGATGGTGTTGTGAAATTCTGGCGAGTGTGCGTAAATTCTTTCCCGTGAATGTCGTCTTCTTCTCTTCCGCGCCAAAAGATTAGATGCCTCACCAAACGTGGAGACTTACCATCGGCGTACATCGACGTACTGCGTGCAGCCTCAAACAAGAGATGAAAAAAAAATCAGAGAAAAATTATACCACATGACGTCATCATAATGTCACGGATTGACAAAACTTGTGATGTCGTCATGACGTCGCTATGACGCAACACAACGTGAAAACACATGGTGGCGTCTTCACGTGACATCTTGACTCGCTGAAACGTGTTGAGAACATGGAGGCAGTGCGTAACCAGCTGAGGTGCAGGAAATAAACAGTGAGTCCGGTCTTCGAGGCAGTAATAAGACCACGTTTGGTGCAGAATATCTCGGAAGAAGGCGGAGGATAAAACAACGTGCTTTTTAGATGCGTAGCGTCTTTTGCACGTGGTATAGTGCCTGGAATGTACTTCCTCTAGTCCGGCCATGGGCGCTCAAAGCACCCACATCACGAGGTAAGCGCACGTGCACGAGCGACCACGCTCTGAAGAAGCATGCGCGCACGTAAAGCGCGTGACAGTGACCTTGACAGCGCGTCCCTCGCGCCATCTTGCTAGTGAAAACAAGGAACACGCTGAAGTTACACCGAGCTCTGAGTACTACCAATGGAAAATGGTGGCCATAAGGGGAGATGCGGGTCGAAAAACGCGAGCTTTTTAGGGGCGAAGCTCCTTGTTTAGAAAAAGTTTATTTACAGCATGTACAGAACACAAAGGCTTCATACCATTCCAGTAACAGGGCACATACACTTCGGCACATCTATATTTCACGACTAACATCACTACGTTACAGTGAAGACATTTGCTCTAATATACATTATTATGTTGGCATACATGTACACAAAAATTCAATGTGATATCACGATACAAGGGTATAACGATACAATAGATCCAAATGAAACACAATTTGTAACAAATGAAATCATATATAACAACTCAACGGGCGCTGCTTAGCACCAACTCGGTCGAAAAATGAGTTGTATCCTTTCGTGTTCCACCTTGACGAAAGGGCACGACCAATGCCGCAGAAACTCTTGCTCCCCGAGGAAGAAGAGCTCTTCGGAGAGGAACGCGAGGATCTCTCGTCTCATTCTCCCCAGTATCGGCCACAAGGCACGCCGGCGGCACTTAGCAGCTACGGCCTCACATCGGTTTCTCCAAAGGCTGAACAGCCCCGCAACTATTAAGAGAGCGGAGAAGCGGCTACGCGGAAATCGGCCGTTGGACACGAAAGTTCGCACACCCTGTCCCCGAAAACCAGCATTAACCGCACGCCAAAAAAGGCGGGAAACCACACATTCAAACGTCGCATGTCGATTGGTCTCTACCCTGACGCAGTTGGGGCAAGTGGAAGTGCGAACTACCTGCCATCGCTGCAACCTATCTCGCGTGGGGAGTAAGCCCCAGCCCAACCTTCAGACAAAGTCTCTGAGATGCCCTGGCAACACTGCGGCAGTTATTGGTTTCCAAGCGCGGTTCAATACAAATTGACGATGCTGGGGCACCAAGGGCCGTAGAAGGGCGGCCATTGTGTCCACCACTTTAGAATCGGCCACCTCTATCTCTGGGCACGTAGCTTCCAAACGTCGGTGAAATGCCAGAAGGGCTCGATACAAAGATGGTAATTCAGTTGATTGGGGACCTTTGTTTATTTCGCTATCCGGCAAGAAGACACGTAGTGATCGCCCCAGATGGTAGCGAGGCAGTGTCTGAGCGGGCACGTCATCATTGCTTAGTATTCGCAATAGAGTGCGGAGGCACAATGTAGAAGCCGCGACGGAAACGTCGGGGAATGCAAAACCGCCGTGATCTCGCGGTTGAGCTAACGCTGGACGCGATAACAATTCTGTGCCACCAGACCAAAAAAATGAACTGATACAGCTTTGCACTTTCCTGCAGACGTGGAGCGGTGGTTTAACAGAATGGCAAAGGTACCAAAATTTTCTTAGGTACACCGTTTGAGTTAAGTATCGGCGTTCCAAGAGGGGGAATTCGAAGTACCTGGCTGCTTTGATATCATTTAGAAGAGTTTGTACAACGAATGACCAGATGCTATCCTGTATACCAAATACAATGAAAGTAACTCCGAGTATTGAAATCTCACGAGACCACTGTAAAGGCGACGTGATGTTGATATGACCGCTGGGGTCGCCAATGAAAAAATACTGGCTTTTAGAAAAGTTTAACCTTGCACCGGAGATAATACCTAAATCATGGAATGTATCAAGAGCATGCTGCAGCGACTGTTCATTATGTACATATAGAGTGATATCATCTGCATATGCAGCGACCTTTACTTGAGTGTTACTGGGTAGAGGTAAGCCACGAATCTGCGGGTGATGTTCAACGGCCCTTAAGAAGGGCTCTAATGCAAGGATAAATAACACTGGGGAGAGGGGACACCCTTGACGGACCCCACGCGTGACTCTAAATGCGTGACTCTCACCGGAATTCCTTATGGCGTGGCTTGTGCTTCCCTCGTAGTACGTAACCACCAGTGGCACATACCCGAAATAGCGGTCCTTACGATTTTGACCTCCAAGGTGGTTCAGGTGAGAGATTTCTTCTGTGCGCTGTTGAACAATAAAAGATAGCGCTCAATTCACATGTTAATGGCTGCTAAGGGAGAATGAGAGACAGGAGAATTCGGCCTTTAGGTAACGCGCACGCTGCGATCCAAATTAGCAGCTAGTGTCATGTACATTGAGCACGATCTGACAAGAAAGGGTTGCTACGTTATACTCGCTGGGTGCAACCTTTTTGGTTTTAGAAAGGTTTAGCGAGCGTAGGGCCGCATAGCCATGAATACAGTGAACTAGTATATACCATGAACTCGAGATGGTTAAATGTGGGAAGTAAACCCGAAGCGCAAGCCGTAAGAAAGTGAGCATGTGCCACCTCCCGTTTAGTCCTTGAAATGTCCGCTGGATGGCGGTGCTTCTATATAGAGAATATATGATGAAAAGATGCGAGATGGTGGTACTTGGAGTGCTGATTAGATGGACGAACGGACACACAGACAGATGCATGGATGGACGCATGAACGAACGCAGGCGCAGATGCATGGACGAACGCAGGGACGGACGCACGAACAGACGCACGCACGGACGGGTGGATGGACGCATGGACGGTTACACAGACGTACGCAGGAACGGACGAAAGCAAGAACGAATGGACGGACGAATGCTTCGCCCCACTCCCCATCATTCACTCCGTGGATATGCTGCCATTTTTTTTTTAAATTACCGATTTTTTTATTTTCGCCTGTTTTGATAAGATTAGTACCTCTACTGTTATGAAAAAAAATAATACATTCCGAGACTTAACTGGAAATGCTTTGAAATTGCATCTAAAGAGCACAAGGTGCCTGTTAAAAGGTCCAAAGTGTGCAGTCTTCAAGCACCTTGCTGCCAATGATGCGCCGCCGCTAGCCATTGTTGATCGCATGAGTCGAAGAGTCGAGCTTCACCCTTAAAATAACAACAGTTTTTCTCGCTCATGCAGTGCAAGAAGTAATAAAAAGAAGCACTCTTCTGCGCGTTTTTCGAGCGCCGTGACTGGCTTATCACATGGTACGAATCGGGGACCGCCATTGGCCACTGCGCGCCTGCATGTGCTGTGAAACCTATTTGCGGGGTCCATGTCTTGTCGAGAAGCGCAGCTGAACAATGCTTTTCTCGTATAATTATCTCCGTTATGAATGAAAAAAGGCATTGCTCGCAAGTCAAAGCCGTTGTGCGGTGCGCTCTGTAAGAATAGGCTACGAGCAGCTGGTCCGATTTGCGGCAGTTGTTGGCCTTACAAAAGCCAATGCATCAAAAGTCATCCACACCCGTCAGCCGGAAAGTTCTTGATGCGGCAATAGATGACGTCAGCGCCAATCTTGAGAGGTCGAAAGAGCTCGCAGTGGGAGAACTTAGCAGGGACGACATTGCCATTATGTACGACGGTACGTGACACAAACACGGCTGCAAAATGGCATAACACTGGACTTAGTTTGGCTTTCGCAGTCCTGTCGAACTTCTTCCTAGCTTGCAGTTGGCAGAAGGCTCTGCCAGATGGAGCGGAAGTTTGGCAAGCGTTTCATGGCCCTGTCTGTGAGCGAAATGTCTGTGAAAAGTCGGCTTGAAAAAGCCGAGAGAAACAAACTCATGGTGCTCCCGTATTTTAGTCGCAGTGGCCACTACAAGAAGGATTGTTCTTTTTGATGTGCAAATTTCATCTGATTTAATGATATTTTTCAACATTAAAAACTCAAGTTTAACTTTGAAACTTATTTTTCTCAAAAAACAAATTTCGCCATTATTTCCTATGTGCCCCTCTTTTTTAGAGCACTTCTAGGGCTCGGATCTGCATGAAATTTTGCCCAAGTTTTTTTTTCAAGTTAAAAAAATGCAACTATCGAGTTTAAATTTCAATATTCAATTGTATAATAAAAATTGTATGTTTACCTTTACTAGGGTAGGTGAAATATGGACTTTTTACGTCTATTATTTTTCACGCGTATTACATATTTTGTATGTGCTTCCTATTTAGTTATTTGCACTTGACACATTATTTGAATCATTGTGAATTATGAATGGTAAAAAATTACAGAAGTTTAGGGATGAAAAAAGGGTGGCGAAAGGGTTCAGGTTTTCACTTTGTCATGTTTCAGAGCTAAAAGTGTGTAACTTGCAAGAAAACTAATTATATATCTGAAATCAGCATAAAAAGTTCCATAAACGGCTCAAGTTTAGTTGCTCTAGGGTGAATATTAAAAAAAGTGTCTTCGAGTAGCATCTCCCTATAAGTGGCTTGCCGCCGGTTTGCTTTGTGGCTGTGTCGTTTCACGCAGCGTGCTACAGAACCAAAAGTCGTATAGACTGGGCTCCCGGTGACAGAACATTTTTGTTGATTTTTTTCTTTGCCATCTGTTTGTGTGAATGTTACAACGCCGCATCCGTCACGAAAACACGTCAGTGAAGGCGTGGTTGACAATAGTATACGACACCTCCATGTCAGAAAAAAAAATTGTGGCATTCCACTCTGTGACAGGGGCTGATCAGTAGAGTTGACGCACGCAAATTCTCAATTAGGAGTTGCCCAATAGAATCATAAGCGGAGAGTTTTGTTCTAGATGACAGACATCCCAAAAACGGCGTTTTTGGGTGGGACAGGCGTCTTTATTTTAACGTTTGAATTTCGAAACGCATTCTTGACATAAACGTTTCGAAAGAAAGCCTTCATAGTTGTTGCGTTTGGTCGTGGTGGTGTTATGTACAACTAAGACATTCGCTTTCCTAGATTGTGGGCGGTGTTTCAAATACAGCCCGGCCAAGAAAACTCATTCTGTTTTGTTTATTTCTTTATCCTGTGGACGTTTTTTTATGAACTAGTTTTTGCCGCAGCTCCACTTAAGAAGATCTCATTTTATTACTTCAAGATACACCACTTCAACCTGAGTGGCTCTATGACTTTTGGTCTACGCACGTAGCCATGAAACTACCGTAATAGACTTTACCACAGACACACAAAAAAAACAACACTGATCTCGTTTGGCACTCTCATAAGCGACAACTCTTACAGAAAGTACTCAGTAATTCTTCACGATGCTGCCACACAAGCAACGTGCACATCACAATCTCAGCATTGCTCGTTCCAGTGATTAGGGCGTACCAGTGGAGAACCCCAAGATGTCTTTCCTCTCTTTCACTGATGATTAATAGTCGCAGCTAAGCCAGTCGTATATATGCCTTGGTTGCCACTAACGACTATAATGCCGTCGCACCTCATTAGGCATACTTAGCCCCGCGCGCACATTTTCATCTGTTACCTCTAAAGGGCGTGGAGATATTTGAATCACCTTTGCCTCCTTTGTTTTGTTAAAACATCTGCTCAAATGACTGTAGAGGTTCGTTGTGTCAAAGCTCCCTGAATACAATAAACCAATGGTCACATTGAGTCCTGGAGCTTTCATCAACTGACTCGCAATAAGGAGGCTTTGAAAATTATGGATTCTCAAGAAAACCGCCAATGACTTGATTGCTAAACAATGAGCGGCTCTGAGTGATGATGAAATACCAGTGACATTGCACAACGGCACTTTAAGCTCTTCTCATATTGAGCTTATTCTTTAGAGTAAAATGATTTATGTAACAAGCTTTCCGGACATTTCGTTTCGCTGGTGGGAATAAGAAAGTTTGGTAATGCCGAGCGAACAGAAATAACCTCCTTCTATGATTCGATTGGAATTAAGGGCAGTTGTCGAGTGTAACGTCCATTAGGCAATATGAAAGTTCATAAAGCGAAAGTTGATTAATGACGAAGCGCTTTATGGCGTACCATTCCTTCTACTTTCATACACTGCCTATACTTTCTACCGATGTGTTCTGAAGGTCAAGTGCAGTGTGGTCTGCCCTTTCATTATTTAAAAAAATGGAAGCTGTGCATAATTGCTACTACCGAAAATACTGAAGCCTACATTTGGGGCCGAAAGTATGTTGTGCAACAATTAAATATAGCATGTCATTTCCTCCAAAGTGTTAAACCTATAGGGGTAGATTCGCACGTTGGTCACACCGAAGTACTCTTTCAGATAAAGCATTTAATGCCTTATCAAACGGGATTCTACTTTCTTTGTTCACGTGATTGGAATAGGATGGCATTCTGCTCTCTCATAGTAGAGTACGAAGTTTTCGGAATCATCGTTAAAAACTTCGTTCTAAACACCCTAATAGACCATCGCCATGGGGCGAGTAATGAAAGTGATCATCACGTTTTGACGTCACTATACGACGCAAATATGACGTCTTCATTACGTCACAATAACGTCACCACAGGGCAGCATAATTTGGTTAAGAATGGTCCAATCAAGGAGACATTGCAAAAGCAGCCAAGGTGGCTCCGATCTTGGAGGCCGAGAAAAACCACGCCAGGTGCACAAACCTTTCCAATTCTGTCAAGGCAGTGTTGATACTTCGAGTGAGAAGAAAAAGAAGATGGCTTCTTCTCTAGAGTTGTCTGAAGCGAACGCATAGGAAAAAGTTGGGTGCTGTTTTTTTTTTCGCTCATTTGATTGTTATTTTCGGCGAGTGATTGAAGCGGGAAAATGAAGCCCATAAAGAAACAACGATGCAGAGTTTTCCTTGTCGATTTATAGAGAAGCTCACTTTAAAACATGTGAAGATGTTTTGATAATGCACATTTTCCCTGAACCTGAGTCTTTACAGAGAACGGCAGTGCAATGTCCACATAATCCATGTGAAGATCATTAGCCATGGTCACATGTGGCACGACCGACTTCAGTGTCACATGACCATCTCGAAGCGTTGTATAGTAAAAAAATCACTGAGAGACGATCGCGATGCTCCCCAATGCGAATTTCAAGTTCAGCTTCATGCTGGGCAAAGCCAACTATATTTGACGCTTTGACTACCAAAACTCGTAGCAACGTAAGATTGGTTACGTAATGCCACAGAAGCTGTAGACGCAATTGTGCTGCACACACCATGCACTCTGTCGATTGCAGGCGTTGCAAGCCAAGCGATACGTCGGCAGCCCCGTTACAACAAGCGAAGCTAGCCGCTCTGCATTTCCCAGCCATGCCTGCTCATGAGCTCTGACTGGTGAGCCAGTATGGGTGGCGTATGAAAAAAAAAAAGCGAGGTTTGAGGCCAGTGACTCGTGGTATTGGCAGTGTATACGCATTCGCTCTCCTTCATCCTCTCTCACTCTGTCGGTTGCACCGAGGCTTACGAAGTCTCTCAACGCGGGAACAGGGACCTGAGAACTGCGTTACTCAAAGAAATAGGCCCCGCTCACGGAATAGGCAAGACGTTGTGTCGGACGCATCATTAAACTGTATCCGTTAGCAGGGGCGTGACCAGAGGGTGGCACACCAGCAACATGCCCCCTCCCTCCCAAATATGTTTTTCTCACCATGGCATAGAGAGCGTAGAATTGCCATTTTAAGGGGGTGCCCCTGCCGAAGTCAAGGTGGTGACCACCAACCCCCAAAAAAAATTTCTGGCTATGCGCCTGTACATTTCTTTTAGTCCTCCTTCCTGGTAGCGCTACCCATAGCAAAATTACGTAAAAATATACCTAGGATGTGTTTGATGAATTCAAGTAATGATAAGCATCTTATTCTCGTGTAGTAGAGATTATGCATTGGAAAGGGTGAGAGCTGCATGTGATAATATTTATCCCAGTTCAGGGGGATCAGGAGGTCACAAATACAAACCATTTTTAAATGTTAACCGATATTAACGCCTTAGGCGCCCCATTTAAAGATAAGTGTTATTCGCAGTGGCAGTAAATCCCTTTATGTGATTGTTCATGATAATAGAGCGAGAAGCTATGGTAGTCATTTTTTTGCGCTCTTATTTTACGACCAAGTTAGATGCCATCACCAGATATTATTTTCCGTAGGAATAAACTGTCCTACGGTTCGTACAGGAAGCAGAATCAATAAACTTGGTGAAGCCGCTGGGAAACAGAGAGGACTGCGCTACCTACCCTCGGCCTTTCAAGATCTAACTTATGCAAGCATTCAGAATTTACTTTCTTAGTTACTTTCGAAATCACCGAAACAGTAGTGCAGCCAAATAACGTGCGAGTCTTGAATCCCACAGCGAATTTTATCAAGGGAGCACAACGTGAGACTCATTCTTAAACTTTCCTTAACGAGCGCCTGAAAATGAGTAGATTAACTTTTACCTGTCTAGAATACTGAAAGCAGCCACGCATTCATCTGAAATACATACCCCGTGTAGTACATTCACAGAAGGAAACGATGATCGCATAACACTAAGCCATGCTTGTACCGTAGAGCTGACAGCAATCAAAATGCAGCAAGCTAATTATCACTGCAGTCGACTGGCTCCATCGTAGAAAGTTCAGTCAGAGGTTAAAAAAATATTGAGAAAGTTTTTTTTACCGCTCTGGCTTGATTACTTCGGTGGGTGTGGTGTGCGTCAGCAGAAATTAAACTGAACCATTTAAGAAACGTTTCGTGTTTTAACACATTCTCTCGTTGAACCTTCTACTTTTAATTTTCTTTATCTTCGCGAGACCATCGCTCGGGAGCCACTTTCGGAAGTTCTCCCTAATGAGTTCGATGTATATGCTGCCTTGTTTTAACTACCGCGCATGATAACAAGCTGCGCGTATTACCCACAGCGAAAAGTTGCACGAAAAACTTGCGAGGTCACGAGCGATTACCTTTGTAGCCCTCCCTGTGGGCACACTGGGCATACGTCATTAACTGCGCGAGCAACTAGGCTGGCGGTTAATTTCAGCACTTCCGAACTTGAGGCTGCACGCACGCCTAAGTGAGTTCTAGCGATTACGCCAACTTGATTTTACTAACAAGCCGTTCTGTGCAACCTATATAGCTTTCTTTCGAGTTTACACTTTTTTCTAGCGTTCCACTGGCCATTAGTTTATAAATAAATGGCGTCGCAGCTTAAAACTTGTGTGCTCGAAAGGAGCTGCTCAACACTTCACCCGGAAGTGCCTAATTACTTCTTATCTCCGCTATTACGCCTTATCTTTTCTTCAACACAAGCAGCAAACTAATTGCTCAGCAATACGCCCAATTTCTGGCTCTCTCTAGTAAATTCTAAAGTATTTTTTGAACAGGCAAGAGAGTTCACTACGTAAGGAAGGAGGAAGCAACAAAAAGGGAGTAGGCAGGGAGGTTAACCAGGAAGACATCCGGTTGGCTGCCCTACACTGGGGGATTAGGGAAGGGGACAAGAAAGACGAGAAAGAGGAAAGAGAGAGAAAAAAAAGGTGGGGGAGAGACTGACAGTAATTGCACTGCAGCGTGTAGAACTCTACCGCATGTCAGAGGCGTTCACACAAGCCTTTCTTTTTCAGGAAACACAGCATGGCTTTCACTGCCTTGTGGGCTGTCGAGGCATGTGGACGTTGCTGTAATAGCACCTGCACAGAAAGAGGCCGATCATCCAGTCGCCGCATTGCGTTGGCAAGCACTTGTCTATCTGAGGCAAATCGAGGACAATGGCACAGCAAGTGTTCGATATTTTCGTCGGTGCCGCAAACATCGCACGCCGCACTGTCAGTAATTCCGATTAGCGTGGTATAAGCTTTCGTGAAAGCAACTCCCAGCCAAAATCGATAGAGAAGCGAAGCTGCACGTCGATGTAGGCCGGGTGGAGGCCGGAGTTGTAGTGAAGGGTCGAGCTCGTGCAGTCTTGTACGTCGTATGCTTGGTGTGTTCCACTCAGTCAGTGTGAGACTGCGGGCCAGTTGACGAATCTGCCTCACCGCATCCGCTCTTGAAAGCGGAATCGGAACGCTGTTCGCTTCTTTATGGGACGTGTGAGGAGCATGATCTGCAGAATCATTGCCGCCTATGCCACTATGCCCAGGTAACCACTGAAAGACGATGTCATGGCCTTTTTGTATTAAAAGGTGGTGAAGTTTCACGGTTTGGTAGGTCAACTGGTCGTGGCATCCGCGTCGGAGAACTGATATCAGGCACTGTAACGCTGGTTTTGAGTCAGAAAACTCAGCCCATTTACCTGGTCTTCCTTCTGAATTGATGTGTTCCAGTGCATTGCGCAGAGCCTCGAGTTCTGCCGTCGTTGAAGTTGTCACATGTGAAGTCTTAAAACACCGAGTTACCCCTTGTGATGGTATAACCACTGCTCCACTTGAACTAGACGGCGTAGTAGAGCCATACGTGTAAATGTGCGCGTGGTTACTGTAGTTTTGTTCCAGTAGGAATAGACTCAGTTGTTTCAGGGCATGTGTCGGTAAGTCCGATTCTCTCCTCATTCCTGAAATCATTAAGTGAACTCGCGGCCGGCTCAAGCTCTAAGGAGGAAGCAGTGGCTTTGATGCAGGTGCGTATGTCTCAGCAAACGATGAACGATGCTTGTAGACAATAGTGCCGTATGTCGTGCGGGGCCTTTCAGCAGCTAGGCTCGCCAGGTGGTGAGAAGGGGTCCTAGCATAATGCCTGAGGTGCACGCGCATTGTCTCGGTAATAATATGCGTATTTATCGAGTGATCTTGAGCGATGGCAATGGTTTCAGCCGTTGAAGCACTGCGGGGTAATCCAAGGCATATTTTAAGTGCTTGGGCTTGAATGCTCTGAATTGCGCGCAGGTTGGTCTTGCCGGTGTTAGATATTGCAGGTAAGCTGCACCGAAAGAATCCGATAAACAGCACTCTGTGCAGTTGTAGCATGGATGGTATGGGAACTCCCCAATTCTTTCCTGCAAGGAATTTGAACATGTGGCATGTTGCGATCAGCCGCTTCTTCACATAGTTCACGTGTGGAGTCCACGACAGGTTTCTATCCATTATGACTCCCAAGAACCTGTGGCTTCTGCTGAACTATATGTATTCTTCATTAATCAATATACTGTAAGCAGACATTGGTTTCCGCGTGAACGCTACCACTGCACATTTTCCGCAGGACACCTCGAGACCTTGTTTACGAAGATAGCATGACGTCGTCGTAGCAGCCTTCTGAAGGCGGGCGCGAAGCTGAGGCCTTGTCACACCTGATGTCCAAATGCAGATGTCGTCAGCATAGACAGAAAGTTCTACAGTGCTAGGTAGCTGCTCGACTAGACCAATGAGAGTTAGGTTGAAAAGGGTAGGGCTTAGTACTCCTCGGCTGCTGTAATAATCAGGTGTTGGGCCATTCACTGTCATCACGTAAAGTGATCTCAGCTGTACGTAGCTGTACACCCACATATATATCTTGCCACCAAGGCCTACTGTTTAAAAAGCACTAAGAATGGCTTCATGGGTGACATTGTCGTAAGCCCCCTTAACGTCTAGAAACAGGGCGGCGCACAGTCTCTTACAGGCCTTCTGGTGTTGAACATATGCCACCAGATCAACAAGGTTGTCGATTGACTAATGGCCGCGCCTGAATTCGGTCATGGATACTGGATAGATTTCGTAGTGCTCTAAATACCACTCCATTTGTGTTGGAATCATTCGTTCCATCGTTTTTCCCACACAACTGGCAAGTGCGATAGGACGGTATGAGGCAATATCCAAAGGAAATTTACCAGCCTATAGAAGTGGAATGAGGCGACTTGACTTCCATGCCTGGGGAACCGTACCAGTCTGCCAGTAGTCGTTGTATAGGCGTAAGAGTGCTTTCCGAGCTTCGTCTCCAAGATTACAAAGGGCACGATAGGTAATGCCGTCAGGTCCGGGTGCTGAAGAACGCCTGCACAGAGCCAGTGCCGCATTCCATACGGGGATCACGTGAGGGCGGTGGGTTGTCAAATGTTCCCGTTCTTGATACTGTGAAATTGGAATCACCGGCAATTCTACAGAAAGATTCTGCGACGTCGATCTCTCTGCATCGAAGGTGAAGTGCCAGAGATGTAAACGGGTGTCGCTGACCCAAGGTTGTGCTAAGACCCCGGACAGTTCGCCATATCAGTCATAGGGGCTTTCGTGGATCCAACGACTCGCAAAAGGATGTCTAACGTCGCCTAGCCAGTTTATCCATGTGCCGCTGCAGTTTCTTTTGAATGCGTCTAGCCAGCCTCAAATCATCCATGCACTTTGTCCGTCAGTACCTTCGTTCTGCACGATGGCGTACTGCGCGAAGCTTCTCAAGCACGATGTCGAAATCGGTGCACTTGTGACTAGTCAAATGTGTATGGTATTCTGCAGGACATCCTTTATCGAGTCCTCTAGGTTATATGATGAGCCGTCGGTACAGCAGTCTTCCATTAACATTTTGAATTTCGGCCAATCAGTGTACTTGAGGCCTCTTGAGGACTTGGAGCTGTTGAAACCTTGTATACACAGGTAAGTTGGTATATGGTCGCTGCCCCGCGTTTCCAGATCCAAAAACCAGTGCACTTTCCTGGTAAATGAGCGAGAAACCAATGTAAGGTCCAGGCAGCTGCTATAGGCTGATCCGCGTAAAAATGTAGGACTTCCGTCGTTACAAACGCAGAGTTCGTACTCCGAGGCTAAGGACACCAATTTTCTTCCTCTAGAGTTGTCCCTGGAGCTTCCCCATAGAAAATGGTGGGCATTGAAGTCGCCAGTGATACCCCATGGCCTTGGAGTCGATGTCAGAATACCGCGTAAGCGCTCGCAGTCAAGGCGGCTTGATGGAGATAAGTAAGCTCCGATAATCGTGAAAGCAACCTTATGCTTCTTCACAGTAAGGCACACATGCTGATTCCCTTCATCAGGCGAGACTCTGTGGTGAACGTAAGTGAGGTCATGGCGCATGAATACAATAACATTGCTGCAGTCTCTGTGAGTGGAGGACATAAAGCACTCATATCCTGACAGCCTAATTGAAGCACACAGGTTGGGTTCACAAATCACGATAATGGGGAAGCGGTTCACAAATACAAACTGTTTAAAGTCAGACATGCGCGACTTCAGTCCTCGGGCGTTCCACTGAAAGACAGATGCATTCTTGACTTCCGCTCGAAACGACGGTGCCTCGCGGGCCATGGTTTTACCTTAGAGCTGCAAGCACCGGACTCAGGGTGTCCAGCACATGCAGTGCGTTCTGCGCAGCCGAAGTCTTCATATTACTCAGTAGGACACTCATGGTACTCATCAGCGATTGCAGCAAGCTTACCACTTGATCTTCATTCATCGCATCACTGGTTTGAGGGGTCGTCGAGGGCGGTGGGATTTGATGCAGCTCCGAAGTAGGTTAACTTCGTGGAAGAGAGGGCCACTGTTCGGAAGCTGCGACTGCTGTCCCTTTCTTCTGTTTGGCAGTATCCGTCTTTAGTGAGCTCGGTGTTTGTGGGTCAGCCTCTTTGATAGAGGATGACATCTCTCTATCGGTAGAGCCGTTTTTCCGTGATGGTCTTCGCCCATGACGCCGTCGTCGGCGTAGTGTAGCAGCAGCTTCCCTGTGCGTTGAATTGTCCTGCACCATACGCCTGAGTACCGCGTGCTCGTTTTGCACCCGCGGGCAATCTTTGGATGAGGCCTCATGAGCGCCATGGCATTTGGACATCGTAGCATGGTGGCACTGCAGGCGTCTTTTGAGTGAGACTCAGCGCACCGCGGACACACAACTTTGTTCTCACAGACACCTTTTGCGTGTCCCATCTTGAAGCACTTGTAGCATTGCAGTGGCTTCGGTATGTAAGGACGCACTAAGTGGCGAACATGGCCAACTTTTACATACGAGGGAAGGCTGTCTCCCTCGAACACAAGCCTCGAGCAGCGTGAGTTGCCGAATCTGGTAATATGCGTGATGTGGGTGCCTTCAGTCGCTGGCTTTTTTAGTATTGGCAGGTCATTAGCTGAGATGGAAAGATCCACATCATAAATGACGCCTACAGTGCCATTACAACCTTTAGCGACCATTGGCCGATCTTTCACGTTGCCGATTTCTGTTATGTGCCGAAGGCTTTGCAGTGCGCTACGGTGCATAACGTCTACAGCAAGGACATTCTTTCGTGCATTGATCCTCACGTCTTTGATCTCATTCGGCGCGGTTTCCTCGAGAAGCACAGAAAGAACTTGCCTGTTCAGGAGTCGCAAGTTAGATGCAGAGTCTTCGGGCATAAACAGCATGCTGTGCGGCCACCGATGTGGTGCAGTCTTAACGGTGGAAACACTTGCCGACGATGCCGTCCGCAGCAGTCTTCGTTTTGTAGATTGATTCATGACGACCGTGAAGTCATCATCCGATGACTCAAAGCCGTCCGAGTACAAATCGGTTGCCTCACTGTCGGTGTCGCTCGACGCGTTGCTACGCTTCCTGGACGACGAAGTCCGGCGCATCAGTTGCACGCCTGGAACATTCTCAGGTGTGTCCTGAAGCATCACCGCAAAGGAGGGAGCGGCAGCTCCCAGGATTTCCAGGAAAACAAATTGAATATACTGAGACATGGGCACAAGCGTTCTGTGAGAGAATCCACTATACGTAAGAATTGCTTTTATGCGCTGCGATGCCTTGTATAAAGACGACAAGGTGTGCCTTTCGGAAACTCTGCATCGAACACAGCTATTCAGGAATAGCCCGTTTCTTTAAGACTTGCTTTTCTTCATTGCGTTGTACTTGGTGTCAACTCTGCCTGTGATTATATTGAACGATAACTTTCATGTTAGTCCGTTACATATTCGCGTGCAACGTGCAAAGCTTCATTACTGGGCATCTAAAATCTTCATTAATACAAAAATCTTAGATACCTCACAAAACGTGGAAAATGAGCTTTTGCGCAGTTGGTGTCAGTGCAAGTGAAGGTAAAAAAAGATCAACATCACACGTTGAAGTCACCGTATGACGTCACCATACCGCCATCGCATGGCGTTCATTTGGGCCGATGCAGGAGGTTGTGGAACAAACGAGATGATTGATATGTCGGGTTTAACGTCTCAAAACCACCATATGATTATGAGAGACGCCGTAGTGGATAACTCTGGAAATTTCGATCACCTGGGGTTCGTTAACATGCGCCCAAACCTGAGCACTTGAGTCTGCAGCATTTCCGCCTTCATCGGATAAGTCAGGCACCGCAGCCGGGATTCGGTCCCGCGACCTGCGGATCAGCAGCCGAGTATCTTAGCCACTAGACCACCGCGAATGTGGTGCCACAAACGAGTGCGGAGCAAAAAAGTTTGTAAGGCGTATGGTCCTGGAAGCAATGCCAAGCCACATTACTTCCAGACAGCGCTCGGAGGAAATCTAGGAAATATGAAGACATCGGCTGACATTAAAAACTAATTATTGGGGTTATCCCTCAAGAGAATGCAATGGCTCTATAAGTTTTCGTCTATTTCCATCATGGCGCTCGTTAGAGCCGTAAGTTCGGTTCAAATGCCACAACATTGTAAAGCGCTATATACGTAGTGATCTTCCCTGAGGCTCACATGAAACCTGATTCATCTGAGATTTGTTTCAGTAGCAATTTGTTCAGCTTTCTACCAGACTGCCGGAGACATACCCTTTCTGTGTAGCGCTGACATGCATTTAACACAGATGATGAACACCCCTCGTGTTAGCCTTTCGGTCAATAGAGAATGAATGATAGTGAAGGAGAGGCAGGGAGGTTAACCAGTCCAGGATAACCGGTTCGCTGCCCTACTCGTGGGAACGGTATGGGGGAGATTGAAAGAGCAAGATGAAATATAAATAAAGATGGCACCTCACACAGCACACACAGAAGCACGTAGACAGTAACTATTCATCAATCTGGCGTGGAACGCAACGCCACTATCACAGTCGCTTGCCCAGGTCCGTTTTTCTCAAAAGCCTCAGCAGTTTGAACAAAGTTTGTCATAAACGTGTCGTGTATACAAAAGGACACTTGGGCTTACACCTCGGCACAGCAGACCACTCGCGGAATACATGGAAACTCGTAGCCTCTTGTGAAACCTGTTTCCCGTCAGCCATCGGGAACGACACCAACGTGTGTCTGTGCGGTAACGCAATCCAACGCGCAAACAGTGTGTCTCGCCCGTTGGTCGACATTGAATGGCACGATAAGCTGTGTACACATCTCGCTAAGTGCGTGGACCTGTGTGTTCGAACATATATGTATAACTGAGCTTAGTGTTATGCGTCGCGAATATCACGGCGTCCAAACAGAACCAGAAAGCACTTTTATCAGGATGTATCCAAATATCGAATAAATATTCCGCAAGGTAAACCATGTCTAAAGCTATTCAGAAATACAGAATACGTTGAAAGTAAATACCAGATAATTCATTGTTCGGCTATTTGGGCAACAGCGGTAAACTACAAAGCACATATTATATACGTAAAGGACATTGAAGAGACATAGCACAGGAGAAGCGCAAATCGCAACTGTATAACGGTAAACTTTAGTACGTATACGTATTCGTCTTCTGGGATTATGACGGGCAGTGTGCTTATGTGTACACTTTCTGTACTGTGCGTATAGGCAGGAAAGTTTTTAGCAGCAAATATAGTTGCAAATATAGTTGGTTGGTTATAGAGTATAACCAACCACTATACATAGCCTTCATAGATTACGAGAAGGCGTTTGATTCAGTAGAAATATCAGCCGTCATGCAGACACTGCGGAATCAGGGCGTAGATGAAGTATATATAAACATTCTAGAAGAAATCTACAGGGGATCAACTGCTACCATAGTGCTTCATAAAGAAAGCAAGAGAATACCAATCAAGAAGGGTTTAAGGCAGGGGGACAATATCTCCCCAATGCTATTTACCGCGTGCTTACAGGAGGTTTTCAGAAGCCTAGAATGGGAGCAGTTAGAAATAAGAGTTATTGGAGAATACCTTAGTAACCTTCGCTTCACCGATGACATTGCATTGCTGAGTAACTCAGGGAACGAATTGCAACTCATGATTACGGAGTTGAACAGGGAGAGCAGAAAGGTGGGTCTTAAAATTAATCAGCAGAAAACGAAAGTAATGTACAACAACCTCGGAAAGGAGCAGTGCTTCAAGATAGGTAATAGTGCACTTGAAGTTGTAAAAGACTATGTCTACTTAGGGCAGGTAATAACCGCAGAGCCTAACCACGAGATTGAAGTAACTAGAAGAATAAAAATGGGGTGGGGCACATTCGGCAAGCACTCTCAAATTATGATAGGTAGATTGCCACTATCTCTCAAGAGGAAGGTATATAACAGCTGCATCTTGCCAGTACTTAGCTACGGAGCAGAAACCTGGAGACTTACAAAGAGGCTTCAGCTTAAATTGAGGACGACGCAGCGAGCTATGGAAAGAAAAATGGTTGGTGTAACCTTAAGAGACAAGAAGAGAGCAGAGTGGATTAGGGGACAAACGGGGGTTAAGGATATCATAGTTGAAATAAAGAAGAGGAAATAAACGTGGGCCGGGCATGTAGCGCGTAGACAGGATAACCGCTGCTCATTAAGGGTAACTAACTGGATTCCCATAGAAGGGAAGCGGGTTAGGGGGAGACAGAAGGTTAGGTGGGCAGATGAGATTAAGAAGTTTGCGGGTATAAATTGGCAGCAGCAAGCACAGGACCGGGTTAACTGGTGGAACATGGGAGAGGCCTTTGTCCTGCAGTGGACATAGTAAGGCTGATGATGATGATGATGATGGTGATGATGATGATGATAGTTGCAAGTTGCCGCTTATGCTGCACCTTGTGTGTTCTATATCCTATGTCTTATTCGGGCAGCGTGGCATGCCAAGAAATGAAATACATTTAGGCAGCTGTAAGGGCAATTTTTCTCCGCAGCAGAGATGTGGATGCTTGAGGATAAACTGGCGTAAGGAGACATTTCGCAATGTTCTGAATACGTATACCGCAGCTGCAGAATGATTACACACGCATATCATGCGTATTCATTTTCCGATCTCCAAGCACATTAAAGTGTACTGTCATGCCACTCATCAAAAAAAGAAACGTGCAGAAGTGCTCTGACATTCAAATTCCATTTATTTAAGAGCCATCAGAGGGATAGCATGATGTGAGTACAAATATAAAGAATTCCAATCTTTGATATAAATCCGAGGTGTGCAATCTATATGCATTCATCAAGAATTAAAAAAAACATACCAGTGTCTACACGTTTTATCATTGTAATTAAATAGAAGAAACTCTAATCCTCGCACTCTGATGTTCCACCACCTATTTCTCCCTGAACTCCTAGATTACTTGTCTCAGTCAATTTCCCTTGTGGCAAAAGGTTACGCACAAACACTTCCGCCAAGACTTTCAATCAGTAGCGTAGCAAAGGAGTGGCCCACCGGGTTCGTGCCCCCCTCCCTCCGAAATCGTTTTTTTTTCGTCGTAGCATACAGTGCCAAAAACTACCATTTCGAAAAGCACCCCCCCCTACCCCACGAAAAAAATTCTGCCCAGGCTCTTTCTGGCATTACACTCCTTAATTTTAATTACCTGAGCACAAATAATAAGCAGGCGCCTAATG
The DNA here is from genome assembly GCF_013339725.1 of Rhipicephalus microplus. Taxonomy (NCBI): domain Eukaryota; kingdom Metazoa; phylum Arthropoda; class Arachnida; order Ixodida; family Ixodidae; genus Rhipicephalus; species Rhipicephalus microplus. Next base: position 90,991,171 of record NC_051168.1, on the reverse strand, counting down.
TCCACTTGACGTGTCTAAGCTAAGCTATCGTGTCAGAATTGGTCACGTCATGCCTGACGTCATCCACACACGCACGCACAGTGTTATCATCCCCACACGCACACACATACACACGTAGGCAGACACACACATACTGTTCTTTATAGGCCACCCCGCCACGGTACTCGACTGCTAACCCGAGGGTCGCGGCATCGAATTCCGGCTGCGGTGGCTGCATTTTCTATAGAGGCGGAAATGTTCTAAACCCATGGGCTCAGATTTGAGTGCACGTCAAAGAACCTCAGGTGGTCGAAATTCGCGGAGCCCTCCACTACGGCGTCTCTCATAATCATGTGATGGTTTTAAGATGCTAAGATGCTAAACTTCACATATAAATCAATCAATGTTCTTTAGGCTAGTCCTAGTCGTTTAATCTCCGAAGGAGGTCATTGAAGAGCGGTGTCTTTGTTGTTTGTAAAAGTGTTGCTGTGCCCCCATGAACCACTAAAGAAGCTGCGAGCGCTAGAAAGAATTAGCAATGGGCATGTGCCATCACAAGTCGGTTCTCAATATAGAGGGTTCACTAAAAAACGCCGCCCCTTCACATCCCTTACACAACAACCAAAGATCTTGCGCCCATCAGCTCCATCAGCCAACCATATTCACCGAGTAAATTGTAATCGAGACTGTTTTGTTTTATTTATTTTTTTTGTGCGACCCTTTCACCTACATTTCCATCCCCCTTCTTTCCGCCAGATTTTGATTGTGAACTATGACCAAGGTTCTACTGAACTCAGACATTTGTCTGGTCTAATTAGTCAAATGTAGTGTAAGTTCTCTATTTAACACGCCGCTTGTGGGTCGATAACTTTAAGACGTAGAACGCTGAATGCATCATTCGCCAAGTCAAGAAGCGACGCGTCATATGCGCAGCCCACATAATAGGAGGTATTCAAATTCGAAAAAAAAAACAACAAATGCGCAAGTTGAGCTTCGTAATGCCTTTCTTCCTTGACAGCACCTCCTTTAAAAAAAAGAGTGAAACCAAGAAATTTACCTCCCCAATAGACGCGAAAATAATTTTCAACCAATGCAAAGACTCGATTACAGATGTAATATCTTACGTAGTAAATACTCTAAGCCCGTAACCATTGCCGCGAACTACGGCCAATGAAAGGAGCTCACCCACAGACACACGTGCCAAACATTTTTCTGCTAGCTTCGTTTTGCCGCGATGACCCCCCTCGCTCTAAGCTGCGCTAACAATTACCAATTGTTTCATGTTACATTAGTGGTCGTCCAAGTTCCCAAAATGCTGTCAGGTCACTGAACTAGACCACGAGCTTGTTGGCGTCTCAATTTCACAACACGGCGCCGCGTATGCAAAGCACGTTCATTCGTCGCCCTGTTCGTGGCCGGTGATTAGGACGGCGCGCCGCATTACGGTGAAGCAACCGCCAACAGGAGCCTAGAGAGAAAACCCGCCTCTTGGCAGGACCTAACCAGGATCACCTGCAACACCTGTCGGTGCCCACGCGAAGCGTTGCTGCGCGTTAGCGCTGAGAGAGGTGGTAGTGGTGTCACATGCATAAGCGCACAAGGATGGCAGAAACGACCGAAAGAGAACGAAGGCAATTACGCGTTTCTAAGGCTGCCACACCTGCTTGGATGGCAATCGTAAAAAAAAAAAACTGCGGTATGGCGGTAAAAGCGCAGATTCGTGGAGCTCGCTCAGATTCACTCGTGAAATATACTTTGTGCTTGGGCCTCCTTCTGACATGGACTCACCAAAATTTTCCTGGGCCGGACTCACTTGGACTCGTACTGTCGAAAAGTTTCTTCACCCGGACCCACTCACACTCATATTGACGGCTCGATCTGAGTCTGAGTGAGTTCGAGTTATTCGACTGAAGAGTAAGTTCGCTGACCTATGAATAAAAGCGCATCCTTCCATAAAAAATAACACATGGCTAACGCCAAGGGGATCACAGGTAAAATCTTACTCTCGGCCAGGCATTTTTGAAGAGTCGCTAAAGACAAAAACGTTTTTTTCGCATGTCAGTAAATTAGTGGATCTGGTTGAGACTGCCTGAAGTCCCTCTCACTATCTGTCAGTAAATTACTCGTTAATAATTACAAGATTACTCCTGTTCGTCCGAAAAGACGCTTGGAAAGCCGGATAGTGCACGAAAAGAATACGAGACTAGCAAGGCCACCTTCGACTTCTCCCACTTCAAGCTGTAACGTCATGTATTTGACGGCGTCCAGTAAGTCTTAGGTACAGTAGCTCTCAATCGGCCGAAGTGAAGTTCAATGTCCTCTGAGGATGCCATAAACATGACAGGAAATTTCAATTAGGCAATGTCGCTGAATTTCGAAAAATACTTTGTAATTTCTAATGCCACTCATTGATAGTTCAGTGCAAGTTTCAGAACGAGACACTGTCCTAGATTATATTCCGGCGTTATTACACCACTGATGGGAAAAGGAACGCTTCTACAAATCTCGGAGTAAAATTAATCGATACAGATCGATCCATTGTTCTGCTTTGGTGCACCTTTGTCTCGCTTAAATCATGCCTGATCTCCTCTAATATAAGTGAAGTTACACTTAGTTCACTTGGATCCTTTTTCAGTCGCAAGTAATTCACTCGATTCAAACTTTATCCGTTCCTGATACATCTCTGAACGACTTGATTAGTTATTGGTTCACATTTTACTCACCTAATTCACTATCGGTTTACTTAGTTTACTATCGTATGCGCTGAGTAACTTTCCGTTTAACTACGTTTTCTTAAATTTCCACTCCTAGGCACTTGTATTAAGGACTTCTTGTTTTACGTGAAGGCCGTTTTGGCAACATTCGTATTCACGTCACCACGTATTCGACGCCTGCAACGCTCAGACGCTGCTTGAGATAGCCGGTGCGCCGCGTTGCGTCCTCAAGGTTAGCAGGTGCAGATGACAGCACCTTCTGCTCCAGAAAAAGAGGGAGTTTTAACTGCGGCATAAAACTGGTTTACATTATTCACAGGCTGCTCGAAACTAAACCCTTGCTCCGTCGAGCCCTATACAATAGCGAACGTGTAATGCTCTAGTACTTACTCCGTTTGATACTTAGCAACGCACTATATAGCGCTCCTGCGTAAAGCGCTAACACCGAGAACTAAGTTTTCGAGAGATTTTCAGCACCGACTGGCATCAGGGAAGGCCTGACAAAATCGTTAACACCAAGAAGCGCTCGCTACGATGGTCGCTCCTTGGCGCCGTTCTGCCCACGCCAGATCAGAGCGTACCAATGCGCCCGAGGCGTTAAAGACAGCTAGCATCGAGCTACCTGGAGCGACGCTTAACTCGGGGATTACCTTTAATTATCTAAAGAACCTCTCACCAGCCTATAAATATACAAAAAAGACGAGCGAAATCTTCTCTCCTGGTAATTCTCGCCTTATTAGCGCAATTCCTGATGCAGGTGGCGATTCCCGTGACGTCTATATAGTGCAGATGCTCTCGATTGGTCCATATTACGCGAAATATCAGATGGGAATGGTCTCCTGCACTGCCATGCGAGGCAGCCACCCATTCGTTTTTTCTCGTCTCGCATGACCACCGTCGGTAAGCAACTGATTTCACATCATTTTGTGTGTTGACGACTGCGCAAGTGGCGATAACAGCGTGTGGCAGAGAAGGGCGAAATCCTAATAGGTTCGTGCGCTTAGTGCTAACATTGCTCACGTGCTTTTACGAATGAAATGGCGAGCAAGGTACATTGACCGGGCAAAGAGTGAAGGTAAGGAGAAAACCACTCTTTCGTCTTTGAATGACTGGCAGGTTTTGAAATGTGGTAGTCTTTCTTGGGATACTTCAACCATGGACGGACGGACGGACGGACGGACGGACGGACGGACGGACAGACAGACAGACAGACAGACAGACAGACAGACAGACAGACAGACAGACAGACAGACAGACAGACAGACAGACAGACAGACAGACAGAATGTGATAGTCTTGGGATACTTCAACCACGGAGGGACGAATGAACGGGTGGACAGACAGACAATGAACTTTATTATCGTCCTTAGGGCATACATTTTTTTGGTGGCAGTGCATCAACACAAAATTTTTAGTCTGTCTGTCTCTCTGTCTGTCACTCGCAACAACTTAGCCAACCGGCCACAGTTTAGGCACTTTCTGAATGCCCAGCCACTATGGTGTAGTGGCAGTGCTCATACTTGTGGAAATTGTCGATCGAAAAGCAAATATTACGCATATATGAGGCGCAACACCAATACGTAAATATTAGGTGGTGTGTTCTTTTATTAGAAAATACATAGACACGTAATTCTAAAGACTCTATACGTAATTATACACCCTACACGAATGGCATGTTTCTTACCCTGCGCTGTAAAAGGGACGCTACGCACGAAACAGTACCATACCGATGACATGATGCTCCTCCCTGCTAGAGGCTCTGATCCCTGTATACAAGCTCCTGTTTCCCGACATTACTGCCATATGGCATCTATATCTCACGCAGCACCTCGATCATCGTATTTCCGTGACATTTGCAGGGAAGCACGCAGATATACGCGGCCATTTTTTTTTTTCAATCGTATATCTTCCACGATGGGAAATGGATAGATGTGACACTCCACTGCACATGGACGGATTGAACGCTGCAAGTTCCCTATTGAGAAGAAAGTCTTAGACGCAACATCGAACTCGAAAGGCGGAAGCTGCCGGGGATGTCAAAAATAATCATGATGGCGCCTGGTTAGAGGTTGGCGAAACTTGTGACGTCATCAGACAACATCGTCACTTGATCAAAGGTGGCCCCAGGCCGGAAGACCTGTCACACCAGGTGAAGTGCTTTCAATGCGTTGGATCCTCTGAGGCTGTTCAAAGACACCTTAGCTGCAGAGAGCTTTTGTGCATGGTGGGATGAGGGAACAGTGCTATCATTAAGCTTTATTTTTCTTTTTTGCTTATTGTTCCTAGTAGGTGCCATTCGTTATTTTTTCTTTTTGCTGCAGAACTTATCGATATGGAGAAACCGATGTAATATGGACATCAACCTTTCCACAGCAAAACAGGCATAACAGAGCAAAAACAGAATGAGCTCGTAAGCAAAATACCCCCTTCAGTGGTGGCGTGTACAGTTGTGCACATTGATTTCACAGGCATGTCCCATATAGCGTGCTTCTTCAAATGGCTGGTAACTAATTAAGTGAACCCATTTATGAAAGATTTCCGAGTGGTCTGTTAGCATTATTGTGCTGTGTGTTGCGGAAGAGAATCACTTTTCTGAAGACCCTGCCACCTTGGAAGATCGTTTAACTTACTGCATTCTAGGAACAACGTCTTTTTTTTTCTTTCTTTGCTTGAAACGAATGCAATCAGAAAGCAAACTGTGCATGCATTGCGGGCCAAATATTTATTCTTTCTATGCAGTGGTTGAAGCTGATTGGCACGCCAATAGAAGAATCATGCCATGCCAATGTGACCCATATGTAGACAGTTTATCATAATTAGTGGCTGAAGAAGATAACGTAAATGGATCCCGCCTTATAATCGTTTCAGGCAAATATATCAGGCACGATGTGACTTGGGAAAGGCGTTGCGAAAGATTTTATCGACTGCCTCATTTGGTACAGATTACATTGTGATTTTGAGCTGTGTATGCGTGAGGCCATCATCAGCATCGTCATGTGTAAATGAGCGCTAAATAAACTGGGCAAAATGAATCAATGCGACATCACTAGGCTGAATGCAGCATGTTTTTTTTTTCTTTTTTTTGTCCAAGTTTAATTTTTCCGTGACATATGCACAACGATAAAAACTTATGAGCTAGTCTAACTTTTCACGTTGATGATTAGGGTCGTTTTTATGACTGCCTCTTTTGTACCACTAACTAGGTTTCAGAGAGCATCACTGGGCAATATTACAGGTCATCTTGGCGTTATCGGGGTAAGAACAATTTACAATACACCAAATACCAACATTTCCAGCCATAGATGGCTTGCGCGCCCTTCAAAATGCATTCAAAGGCGCAACCACTGACTGTTCATTGAACCTAAAATCTCACACTAATCACCAAGAGCTGTTGCGTGGTAGCTTTCAAGTTGGTTGTGTTTTTACATAGGCAGATGATTCAGAGTACTGTGTATTCTGATATATGACTGAGTGGCATTAAGTTCTTTACGTAAAATATATTGTGAAGAAAATTCAATAACAATTTCTATTCTGCGCGGAGGTGTAGAGTAACGACATGAGAACTGCACGTAAAATCTCCTTTGGGAGTCCCATATGACTCTATGAGTGACGCGTAAACATTCGCGACCAATCACCCGCGGTTTCATCATAGAGTATATGATTTGCGTTCTAAATTTGCGAGATTCTTAATTACGACAGACACCTCAGTGGAAACTTCCGGAAATTCCGACCACCTGGGCTTCTTTTAACGTGATTCTAAATCTAATTACACGGTTCTCTAGCACGCCGCCTTTACCAAAACTCGACCACCACGGCCGGAGTTTGATCTCTAGACCTTTGGGATATCAGCCGAACAGCATGACCACTACAAAACATCGGTGGGTTTGTATAAAGGCACCTAGTGCACTATTTTTTTCCTGAAGACGTGCATTGTGTTGCTCTTGTATTTTTGATGCTTGTTGTGCGCTTACACTGTAAAACTTTAATCTATGAAAATCAATGTCAGAAGGTTGTTCTGTAACCTCGTTGTCGAGTAGCATAGGCGCAGCGTCTTTCATCTTTCCTGGAGTGTTCTTCAGCGTCTGGAATAGCGCAATGCAGAGCGCATCCCATAAAAGTTGTGTATCCTAAACTTTTTGCGACAACTCAAGTTTTCTGCTGTGTACGTTTCATATCTACCTTACATTCTGGCCTTGAGAAGGTGTGTATTACATCATCACAAAAATATTTCAACCAGCTTGGGACCGCTAGCTTTGTTTGTCATAAGTGTACTTTTCGAAGTTCGCCATAGCATCATTGGCTGTTTTCTCATTGGCCTTTCCTCGTACGCCATCTCACGTTTTTCCAGTTCCATCGGGCTTCGGAAGAATTACGGGATGGAGAACGAAGTCAATGACATTCTCCTCACAGTTCTCGAACAAGGCACGCTCGCTAGTGGCTCCGGCATCGCACTGACGCGAGATAATGAGAATTGTGTCTATAAGGCGTGACCCGAATTCCCCCGCCGAATGGGCGGTGATCTCCATACAGCTCAGATATCGAGCTTCCCACGATGCTGATAACAATGATCATTGCCTCAAAATTACAGGAAGCCGGACCAAAACACAGCTTTTGCATTCGCGTGGCGTTCTGTACCACGGTGCTTAGAATGCGTCGGAGTGTTCTATACCGGTATTGGTAGCTACGCTTATCCCTTCTTCTACGGCGCTCTCGATGTGCAGTGTGGTGCCATTCGTTTTGCTATCTTCCTCGTTTTATTTGTGTGTGTGTGCGTGCGCGTCTGTGTGTGTGCGTGTGCGTGTTTGCGTGCGTGTGTTTTTGTGTGTGTGCGTGCGCGCGCGCGCGCGTGTGTGTGTGTATGTGTGTGTGTATGTATGTCTGTGTGTGTGTGTGTGTGTGTGTGTGTGTGTGTGTGTGTGTGTGTGTGTGTGTGTGTGTGTGTGTCGTTTCTCATTTTCCTTGTCTTTCCTCATGTTACGTAGGCAACATTGTATAGGATGCTGTAACTCCAAATTATCGAGAGCTTCTAGGCTGCACACATTTTTCCTTGCTTGCGAAAACAAACCTGCTGACGCTAATCGATCCTAACATCTTAGGCTACTTCAGTTAAATACCACAGATGTATCTAAAGGACCAAAAGCGTGCTAATTAGCTAACACTAATCGATTACGCTCAGGTCACTGACGTCTTTGAGGCATTGAAGAAATTTCTGCGCACTTTCGAATGATTTCTGAATAAAGTATGCAGTTTATAAGAAAAGGATTTTGTCTGCTTGTGGTATGTCCCGTGCCGAAGAGCTTTTGAAACGGTTATAAGGCAGGGAGCCGAGCGAGTAAATCCTTGAATAAGGTGTTTAGTGCCTAATTGATCTACATTCACAATTGTGAATAATTATGCCTTAACGCGTTGTAGTAGGTGGAGCTTCATCAAGTTATGGAAGCGTGTTTACGCAACAACGTATCGTTGATGTGCCACGATGTTCCTTCGTTGTTTTCATTGTGATATTACTTTTAAGTGCTCATTTTTAGGGGCATTGTGCTGTCGCCGTCATGTAACGTGTGCATACATACATACATACATACATACATACATACATACATACATACATACATACATACATACATACATACATACATACATACATACATACATACATACATACATGCATGCATGCATGCATACATACATACATACATACATACATACATACATACATACATACATACATACATACATACATACATACATACATACATACATACATACATACATACATACATACATACATACATACATACATACATACATACATACATACATACATACATACATACATACATACATACTGTGATGTAACGGTGAAGGCAACCTTTATTAGGCCCAGAAGACACGATGAAGCGACCACGCCCAAGGCACAGAACTCAGACAAGCCAAGTCCCCACAGCAGATGAAGATGACGATTACTCATGATGATGAATATGTGTAAAGAAAGTAGATGTGCTTAATGAATGCCTACACTAACTTCCCCCCCACGTGAAAGCGGTCATCCTGACCGCAGCTCTTGGCCGCATTTTAAAGCGAAGATGAACGCCGTATGAAAGGCTTCATGCGGGATACGTGGACTATTTCTGCTGCCCTGTAGCGGCGGTCCATCGGAAGAAGAACGGGTGCCACGCGATAATTCACAGGAGAAGTTTGCTCCAAGACAGTGTAGGGGCCAATAAAACGTAATTGAAACTTCTCGCACAGTCCGGGAGTGCGAATGGGTGTAAGAAGGAGGACTTCGTCACCAGGGCTGAAAGACACGGCACGATGAGAGGCATCATATTCAAGCTTGCGATCCTGTTGCTTGGCTTCAGTGTTGACGCGAGCCAGCTGGCGGCAATGAAGTAGACGAGACACGTATTCTTCACTTGAAGATGAACATGGTTTGACAGGCGCAGAGAAGAACGAAACATCGAGGAAAGAAGAGGGGAAGCGACCGTGGACGAGGTAGAACGGCGAGTAACCGGTTGTGCGCTGTACAGAGGTATTATACGCAAAAGTGACAAATGGCAAAATGGTGTCCCAGTTTCTGTGGTCGGGTTCGATATACATCGCAATCATATCTGACAGTGTACGATGGAAGCGCTCAGTCAGGCCGTTCGTCTGAGGATGGTAACTGGAGCTTGTTTTGTGTCTAGTGCCGGCTGCCTTGAGCACTTCTTCGACGAGTGCTGAAAGAAATACTCTTCCACGGTCGCTCAGGATTACACGAGGAGCTCCGTGTCGAAGGATTATTGCTCGAAGGATGAAGTCGGCCACTTCCGAAGCTGATGCAGAAGGCACGGGAGCTGTTTCGGCGTAGCGTGTCAGGTGGTCGACTGCTGTAACTATCCATCGATTGCCCGTGACAGTCATAGAAAGCGGACCATACAGGTCAATGCCAACTACCTCGAATGGTTGCAGGGGACACGGGAGCGGTTGTAATTGTCCACTTCGAGTTGATGTAGGTAGCTTGCGACGCTGACAAAGGGCGCATGAGGCAACGTACTTCGCGACACAGGTGGACAAGCCCGGCCAGTAGTAGTGACATCTTATGCGGTCATACGTTTTCTGGAAGCCCATGTGTCCAGCAGACATGTCGTCGTGATATGTCTTGAGGACTTGAGCCCGAAGAGAGCGAGGTAAAACGGGCACCCAGCGTTGACCATCAGGGTGGTAGATATGACGGTACAGGACGTGGTTGTTGAGCTTGAATTGCGTCAGCTGTCGGCGAAGACGGGCGTTAGGGGGCCGGCAAGTCCCGTCAAGACGGTCCATGATGCGGCGACAGTAAGGGTCAGCACGTTGGTGAGATAAGAACAAACTACACTCGTTTGGAGAAGTTGGGTCCAAAGTAGTTAATGACGAAACATGTAGGGAAGAGACGGCTGAAAGCTTCTCGTGTGCGGCAGTGGCGGGTTTGTTAAGCGGCTCCGAAGAGAGCGGGCAACGGGAAAGTGCGTCGGCGTCTTGGTGCTTGTTTCCCGACTTGTATGTGATAGTGAAGTCGTATTCTTGTAAGCGAAGAATACAGCGACCAAGGCGGCCGGACAAGTTCTTGATTGTCGAGAGCCAGCACAAGGCGTGATGGTCCGTAACCACAGTAAAGTGGCGGCCGTGGAGATAAGGTCGAAACTTTTGTATTGACCATACGACCGCTAGGCACTCCTGTTCGGTGATGGTATAATTCTTTTCAGCAGGGGTCAGTGCACGACTCGCGTATGCGACGACTTTCTCACGTGATGATTTGTCTCGCTGTAGGAGAATTCCACCAATGCCTCGACCACTAGCGTCTGTATGCAGGAGCGTAGGCGCGTTTTCGTCGAAATGGCATAGGACTGGTTCGGATGTGAGTGCACACTTCAGTTGGGCAAACGCCGCTTCACATTCAGGAGACCACACAAAGGCGACGCCTGATCCGAGCAACTTGTGCAATGGTGAAGCTATTGAGGCGAAGTCTCGAATGAATCGGCGAAAATAAGAAGCGAGGCCGAGAAAACTGCGCAAATCTTTGGCTTTTTCAGGACGCGGGAAGTGTTGGACAGCGGAAATCTTGTCAGGATCGGGACGAATACCGTCCTTGCTTACGATGTGGCCTAACACTTTAATCGTCTTGCTCGCAAAACGGCACTTCGTGGTGTGCAGCTAAAGGCCTGCATTTCCAAGGCACGTGAGAACTTCGTTCAGTCGTTGCAAGTGCTGAGGGAAGGTTGACGAGAAAATAACGATATCGTCTAAATAGCACAAGCAAGTCTTCCACTTCAAGCCTCGTAAAACTGTGTCGATCATCCGCTCGAATGTTGCTGGAGCATTGCAAAGGCCGAATGGCATGACGTTGAATTCATACAGCCCATCTGGTGTTGAAAACGCTGTCTTTTCTTTGTCATCCTCGTGCATGGGTATTTGCCAGTAACCTGAACGCAGGTCTAGGCTTGAGAAGTACTCAGCACCTTGCAGTGAATCCAAAGCATCGTCTATGCGCGGCATGGGGTAAACATCCTTGTGGGTAATCTTATTAAGTGCTCTGTAGTCCACGCAGAATCGCACGGAGCCATCTTTTTTCCTTACTAAAACAACAGGGGATGACCAAGGACTCGTGGAGGGACGTATAATGTTACGTTGCAGCATATCGGCTACATTTTCTTCAATGATGTCACGCTCTGATGAAGAGACGCGATATGGTCGACGGCGTACGATGGAAGTGCCATCGGTCTGGATACGATGGGTAATAATGGACGTCTGTCCCAGAGATGAGGAATGGGCATCAAACAATCTGCTATGCTTTTGTAGCAAGGCAAGCAACTCATCGGTCTGTGAAGAGGTCAGTTCTGGACTAATAGTCGCAGCAAGAACAGAAACGCTTGGTGAACATCCAATAGAAGGAAGGTCCGAACACGCTGGCATAAGCGGGACAACAGAGACAGGTTGAGATTCAGAAACGCAAGCCATTGTGGTGCCTTTAGGAATGAGAATTTTTTCAGAAGTCTGGTTTGTAGCGTAGAGAAGTCCAGAGCCATTGTGGAATCGCGCTAGACCTGAAGCAAGGGCTATACCTCTTGTGAGACAGCGTGCAGATGGTTGGACAAACACGTCACCAGAGTCGATCACATTAGAAGTGATGGCAACTATCCGCTGATGACCAGGTGGTAGCTCGGTCTCTTCAGCAGCGAGCAAGCGAACGGGCTTGTCATCCGCATACAGGGCATAGTCAGTTAGTGTAGGCATTCATTAAGCACATCTACTTTCTTTACACATATTCATCATCATGAGTAATCGTCATCTTCATCTCGAAGTCCGGCGAACGTGGGCGGCTCACGCTGGTGCGCGGTGATAATCCACGTTGGATAGGCCGTGGTAGCCGGGGCCGTGGAGGTAGACGCAGAAGCGCCGGTTGGCTCGTCCTGAGGCATGTTACCTGACACCTGGTACAAACGACGGCCTGAGCGCAGCTCCAGGAGGCAGATCGGGCTGCGAGAGGTACTGGGATCGATACCCAGCACCTCCACCACTTGTGATGTAACGATGAAGGCAACCTTTATTAGGCCCAGAAGACACGATGAAGCGACCACGCCCAAGGCACAGAACTCAGACAAGCCAAGTCCCAACAGCAGATGAAGATGACAATTACTCATGATGATGAATATGTGTAAAGAAAGTAGATGTGCTTAATGAATGCCTACAATACATACATACATACATACATACATACATACATACATACATACATACATACATACATACATACATACATACATACATACACACATACATACATACATACATACATACATACATACATACATACATACATACATACACACACACATACATACATACATACACACATGCATACATACATACATGCATGCATACATACATACATGCATGCATACATACATACATGCATGCATACATACATACATACATACATACATACATACATACATACATACATACATACATACATACATACATACATACATACATGCATACATGCATGCATACATGCATACATGCATACATGCATACATACATACATACATACATACATACATACATACATACATGCATACATGCATATATACATACATACATACATGCATACATACATACATGCATACATGCATACATGGATACATACATACATACATACATACATACATACATACATACATACATACATACATACATACATACATACATACATACATACATACATACATACATACATACATACATACATACATACATACATACATACATACATACATACATACATACATACCCATAACCAGCGAGTCAACGATCATTTGTTGATTGATATATGGGGTTTAACGTCCCGAAACCATCATGAGAGACGCCGTAGTGGGGAAGCTCTCCTGAAATTTTCACCACCTGGGGTTCTTCAACGTGTACCCAAAACCTGGGCACACGGGCCTACAGCATTTCCGCCTCCATCGGAAATGCAGCAGCCGCAGCCGGGATTCAATCCCGCGACCTGCGGGCCAGCAGCCGAGTACCTTAGCCACTAGACCACCGCGGCGGGGCCAACGATCATTTGCGGCGCGGCACGTTGGACATCTCAGCTGGCAGCACGCGTTCTCGAGCTTTTGGGACGTTAAACCCTACATATCAATACATTTTCTAGCGCACCAGCGACCACCTATATATAGATACCCTTTGATGTTGGTGCCGCGCTAATCTTTTAGGCGACTTCAGCGGCTTGTTTACTAACTCGCAAGATGGCGCAAAGGTCGCAAATGCGTGGTTAAAGGGCTCACACACTCTGTTGCGGCCAGGTGTGGTGGTTATGCAGCTATAGCTTTTGTACTCATGCTAGCAGCGTTTCTATTGTTTCACGGGGACATCAAACATCGTGGTGGCTTTGCTGGCATTTTTCGCATACACTCCAGCAGTTTCACGTGTGTCTGAAAGACATGGAGATGGTTTAGCTTCGTCTTCGAAGGTAGAACGCGATAGCGTATAGTGGAGCCCCACATGCATTGCCTTTTCAATGCCTAGCCAGGTTTCGTCTCTTTGTGAACACCTCAACCGCACCGTGAGGAAAAAAAAGTCTGTGTTCCTGACGCTGGCCGTTTCAATCTGATTTTGAATGCTTTGTGCGAGTGGCCAAATTTCCGCTACGCCATAGTGTATCAATCTACAAATTAGCGAAATACCCTCTACGCATACATAAGGCAACACATGCATATGCACAGCTGCATTTTGTTTATGCACATGCTGATGATAACGATGAAGAACTGCGCCTGAACGCTTCCCAGTGGGTGAGCCTCGTAGTGCGTGAACCTGCCTATCATTGCGCGATTATCAGGTTTTGGCACCTGGTGCATTTCTACGCTTCTCCTCATATTCGTCTGCCGACACCGCTGCGCGCTGGCCATCTTAGCAACCTCTCGTTTTCTGGTATTCACTAGTGCTCCTTAGTCTTGCTGCTACCAGATTTAGTGGTTCAGGCTTGAGGCAAACGTGCGAGCTTTCGAGACAACGCTCTGCTATACACACGTCTTGAAAATGCTAGCACACCAGCGGAACCTGCTGAGAGAGAACTTCCCGCTATCTTTGAGGCATGACACACACACACACACACACACACACATAGATAGATAGATAGATAGATAGAGAGAGAGAGAGAGAGAGAGAGAAACGTTTATTGGCGAATGTGCATACAGAATTCCTTCGTCGGGTGGGGCCCTCAGTCCAGGGCTCCATTGCCTTGTGATCCTCCCCCGCAGGGGTAGCCCGCCATCAACGCATGGGAGGAATTGGAGGCCCTCCTTTCATCTCAGGATCTGGATGCACAGCATCGATGTGTGAACCGGGATGCCAGTGCCAGGGCCCTCCGTGGTACACCTACGCGCAATGGGATGGCCGTGCGGTGGCCCAGAATCAGTAAAGGATTCAAACTCACTCGCCCAATGAAGTTTGTCCTCTTTCTCTGTAGCTATAGTGTCTATGGGAGTCGCAAAGCATGGAGCTTCAGTAAGCATATAGCAATGGCAGGTAGCACATGAATTTGCCTAAGTTTCGTTCTTTCAGCCACGTGTTGCCTGTAACTGCTTTTCTTTTTCCAAAACGAAATTCGGCTAAACATCAGCAGTCCAACTTCAACACCTTGCCTCCTTTAGGCTGACAAATTCTAATCGGCTCACGACGCTCACAACGAGCCAATATTTTGTCTAAAACAAAATCCAGAAGTTAACAATGAACAAAGCCAGAGGTGCATTTGAAGCCGCAAGCACTAGGCAAATAAATGTACTGCAGAGCACGATTCCTGCGATGACTGAACGAAAGCGACACCTCTGTGTTCTCTGGCAAATGCTGTGCGAAACTCTATGAGCTATGTATCCTGCCTTTCTTGCGGGACCAAGGACGTACGTGCACGAACTGTCTGTCGTACATCCCTTCTCCCATGGCTTGTGCACTCGATACACCATTGTGGCAGGCCAAATGACAATGTCGTCGCCCAATATGATTCATAGCGCACTCCGGTTGATTTGGCCTTTGCGATGATTCCCGCGTGTTAGCGTGGTTTGTGGTTTGCCGGACTCTATAGAACGCTTATTTGTGCTGCTTGGTTCGTAAACAAGCAAAAAAAAAAAACAGCACGAAGCACAGGAGGAAAGGGCAGAAAGAAACTGAGCACTGACTTACAAACATAGCTTTATGCATGAGAGAGTACTGTTACTTTCTAACAAATATTTTGTCCCAGTTCTCACTCGCTCACATCCTGTCATAACTCATGTGCTCATAAATGAGGAATAAATACCATGTGAGAATGTAACTCAGCGGCTTGGTCTGTTTCTGTTCTTTCGTTCTGTGCTTCAAGCTGTTTTTCTGATGCTTCGCTGACTTCCAAAGCTGTTCTCATCTTCGGTGCACGCTTGTCAAATTCTGTGCCTGTGATAAACTAGGCAGGTATTCAGCACTACGAGAACATGGGTAACAGTGAAGATTTCACGTAATCAGTTCAGTCACCATATTACATAAACATTGAGGAGTTTCTAGCAGCTATAATTACGTAACCCTATGAATCAAGTCCTAAGGCTTAGCACCCCATTTTCGCGTAAAGCTTTAGTAGTACTTTTCGTCTTCAGTGGCTTTGCACTGCGCGTAATCGTTTCGCGTGCAACAATATGCAAATCGTGAAGCATGAATAACATTTGTAAGCGTCGTTGTATTTTCCTCTTAGGACTTGCGAATCATTCCTAGGTGGATAAGATTGCCAAAAAAAAAATAATATTTCCTATAGAAAAGCCCTTACTGTGTGCTATAACTGAACACATCTTAAATGAATATTGAGTGCGTGACGCGAGAGGCTAAACTAGACATGATTTTGACAAACGTTCTTGTGTTTTATTGTACCTACATGGTGTCGTCATTAGCGAAAGCGCAACTGTACGCAAAGCGCCATGCCAAAACTTACTCGGTGGGAGTCTCGTATCACGGGTTGCCTAAGCAAACATTACATTCCCACAAAAATCACCTGGACAGGAATGTAGGTACACGCTATCTTTTTGACTATAGCTAACAAGAGTCGATTGTTGGATCCTCTATCAAGTACGTGACCTCCACGTACTAAACGATGCATGCACTCCCCAAAACAAGACAAAGGCTCAGTTAGGCTGCTGTAATTGTTTGAATTCAATATTACCGTACAGATATTTCACTATTTCCTTAGATAATTTATATCATGATGCGAAGGCACGATGTGCCTTATGATAAATGGAATGAGGGCGTCCGGTGTCATTGACAGTATATGTCAAGAAAAAAAAAGGCAAAATATTCTTATCGTAACCATCCTCGTCATCATTGAAGTGTCATCACGAATCAGTAATGAATCTAATGGGTTTGTTGTTATTCTACCGGAACACTGTGAAAATTGGTCTGAGAACGTAAGATATTTTGATGAAAAAGTTTTCTTATAACCAAAAAAGAATTATTCTACAACTAAGAACACAAACTAAGCTTTCTTCTCAAAGTTATTTTCTACCGCAGTAATTTTATAACCGAAGGCTCGTGTAGTGATGCGCCATGTCTACAGCGACAAAACAGGACGCTAAGCTGCAGCTTCATGGCATATAAAATATTTTGTTCAGCTATCACTACTTGTGCAAGGCTGAAGCCATAGAGGAGCTTTCCAAGTAGGTCGCCTATAGTCAGCTTGGTCAGCTTCGAAGTGAAGACCCTATCAGCTCTGTCTTAATTTTAGTTACGCTAATTAACTTGGCCCTAATGGATATAACACTGAACACTTTTGTCTTGATTGAGAAGTTTCCAATTAAACTGCAATTGTTATCTTGGGTGCAATCAGCAAGGTCATCATTAACATGGAGCTGTGTACGGTAATGTAATTAGCACGATCATACTTATCATCATATAAGTAAAGTCTAATTCGCTGGATTTTTTCTTAGCGTGTTTGTGATTAAGGTCACGGTAATTAACAAGGTTTGTTTAGCACGTCAACAAGCATGCTTTATTTAGAATTGTCCAAGCTTTACAAAGCTTCATTAGCATGCTCATATTAGGATGCGGCGTAATTACCTAGTTCTTATTACGACCTGGCTTAATTAGTTTCGCCATAGAATGTCCTAGTTTAGCTAGCAAAATGTACCGCCTAGCCAAATTGCTAATTAGCCAGCCGCACGTGCTCGGGTGCTAGAAGGTGATGAAGAAGAAAGAGGAAACACGCATCGTTGAGAAGCGGGCTACAATGTATAGGTCGACCGAGATGATTAACACGTACCCTCGGTTTTAGCGGTGGTCACGATATTGGAAAGCGCTCCACCAGAACAAATCTCAGGGGCCCACATGCTGATTACTCTAAAGCAGACTTAGTGCTGCAATAAAAGCTTCAGAAAGAATTTAAGCAGTTTGCGCCTTGAAGGGGCCCTGAAACACTTTTTCAAATAACCATGGAATGAACTTACTGGAAAAACTTATTGTCTCACGAATTCAACGCCGTAAAAATTTTGAGAATTCGTCCAGTGCGAGTGGAGTTACAAAGGTTTGTCGCATGCTGCAATTCCAATCTCTCGTCTCTCGTCCCGACGAAAGCGCTGCAAGCTAAGCAGGAAGGAATGACAGGGCCACAGAACAACGTTACACGTGGTTCGCGAACTTGAGCCCTTTTTTCTTCTTTTTTTCTTCGAATGCGTTGCTTTTTCAGTGTGATCGTACGCGCAGGCGTGGACAAGTAGCGGCCTCCCGCGGTGATCTATGTTACGACTAAGCGCTCCATGTTCAAGTCAGCCATTGGCTGACAGATGGTTTGCTGACGTGTGATTTTTGTGCACATAACGTGATTTGCCGAGGGAAAAAAAAAGCAGTTTTAACTGACTTTGATAATTTATTGTGAATTCCAGGCCACGTTGCTGTGCTATAATATTTGGCTCGCGTGTTGTCGGGAGCCTCTAGTACCAATCGGCAGCGTTTCCTGACCATGCTCGAAAGCCCCGCTGCAGTGGTCTAGTGGCTAAGATACTCGGCTGCTGACCCGCAGGTCGCGGGATCAAATCCCGGCTGCGGCGGCTGCATTTCCGATAGAGGCGGAAACGTTGTAGGCCCGTGTGCTCAGATTTGGCTGCACGCTAAAGAATCTCAGGTGGTCGAAATTTTCGAGCCCTTCACTACGGCGCTTCTCATAATCATATGATGGTTTTGGGACGTTAAAACCCACATATCGATCAATCAATGACCTTGCTCGAAAAGTGTTGCAGGTCCCTTTAAAAATTATCATCGGAAATAGTCTCCGACAATGTCATTTCATGGGTGGATTTCTTCACGTAGTCGAATGAAAAGCAAAAATAAAGAATATACATCTAGTTTGAAAACGCATATTGTTGAGGAATGGAATTGGCTTTTTCGTACTGTTGCCTCATTCAAATGGGGTGTCGCCAGGGCTTCAAAAGGAAAGCTCGGCCCATCCTACATAGCGCATTTGACGTGCTTCAATTGGTGAGCGCATGACAATGTTTGGTGCGAACGCTCACAGTTCTTTCCTGAGCCGCCTCGCCTTTCGTTCAGAGAATTCGCAACTATGTCCACAGACCTTGCTTGGTGTGTTGTTAGAATGTTAAATTTCTACGCTCACATGTCTCCCATTGTAAAGTTTGTTATTAATGGGCTCAATACAATGACGGCTTTTTAAATAGAGTTCCATATCATCATCTCTATCAAAACCAGCACCAGACGGGTGTCACAAGTACAGGGCTCTGCGGGAGCTCGAGCTGCCGCGATCGCAGCTTTTTTTAATGAATAAGCATCTTACTCTAATTATTTATTAAAATATTTATGCACGCCGCAAGCTAATATGCTGGCACATGAAGTTGTGGCAATGGGTTGCCAAGATAATGAAAATGCAAAAAAAAATTTAATATCGCCTATGCATGAGAAGGACGACACCTCTAGCAATATTACAAAACTAAGTAATTTCGCTAGCGCAAACGGCACAATAAAAGAAAAAGGCGCACATACTAATTATGCCTTGATGGAAAATACCATACAAAATTAAACACAAACATAACAACCAAATCCGCATAAAGTGACAAAAATAGACTCAGGTAGAGCTTGAGGTTGCGCTTAATGAGACTTTTAAGGGCTTGTGCTCTGATAGTATTACGCGCGTCATATTTATCATAATTACCTCCTGCTAAAAGCTCGCTTCCTAAAGGGCGCCAGGGATATTTTGTCGGCAGCACATATCTCTATGGCCAACGTCAGCGGCCCCAATTTATTCATCTCAGACACTGGGTTATGCCGTTTTGTCTTTTTTTTTCTTTTCCTTACTATGCTACTTACCTGCTTCCGGCTGCTTGCGCAGGAAATACTTACGGAACCTGCTGTATCACATCAAGTCTGCCACCTTCGTCAAACTCTTCTGAGGGGCTTTTCCAGCCTCGAGGACCTCTCACCTATCCAGGGTGTAAGTTAGGCCGAGAGCGCTAAACATGTCCGCCCTATACATCCGCGCTGTTGGCAGTATCGGCCTCAGCGTAAAGAGGAAGGCAAAACGCAGAAGTTTTCACACCCACATGAGCACTTGTCGGAGGCCGGACCCGGGGCTAAGAGCTCGTTAATCACGGGAGGTGAACGCCTGTCTGATACCGCGTGCTCTCTCACCACCCCTTGCCGTCGCTTTTACGGCATGCATATAAAGCCGGACAGCTGGGAGAACCATGTTCGATGGCGGTAGCACAGGTGACGCTCTTGCGCCGCGCGCTTAAAGGACATACCCTCCTCTTGCTTTCAGCTGAGCACCCATTATACTGGAGCCCTCGTGAACTTCTAGGGTAAAAGTCATCGGTTGTGCGCTCGCATATAGAAGCGTCAATTTTATTCGAAGCCACTTTTACGGTTTTGTGCCTCTTATTGCTTTTATAGAGCATGTGCGTGACGTTCGATCCTTTTTGAACATTACGATCACAGTAAGCACCTATGAACGCCTGTTGCAGCCGCAGTGAAAAAAAGCCTCCAAGCCGGGACCACAGCGTGCCCACACAGGTCTGTCCTTCGCATTCCGCTTATCACTACGCCTATCATGGCCATCGTGAAGTTATTTCTACTATCGCGTCGTCAATTTCTTCATCTATCTTACCGTCCTCCGGAGTCAACGTTGCATCTGAACTTCATTTGGTCATATTTAGGTGGACGAGGAAATTCCAAGTTTGTGTAAATCGGTTAGCTCGAGCATTAGTGCGAATCGGCTGTCGTCGGAATTGGTCTGAGTAGGCTGGGTGATGAAGATGTCGATAAAAAAACGAGAAGCCGAACAAGGAAAACTTGTTTGAAACGCGCTGCACAGCTTAAAAGTTACTAGTTTACTCGCGTAATAGAACTAATTTGATTGATTGATATGTGGGGCTTAACGTCCCAATACCACCATATGATTACGAGAGACGCCGTAGTGGAGGGCTCCGGAAATGTGGACTTCCTGGGGTTCTTTAACGTGCACCTAAATCTGAGCACACGGGCCTACAACATTTCCGCCTCAATCGGAAATGCTGCCGCCGCAGCTGGGATTTCATCCCGCGACCTGCGGGTCAGAAGCCGAGTACCTTAGCCGTTAGGCCACCGCGGTGGGGCAATTGAACTAATTTCAGAAGTTGCGGTATATGTTAGCACGCCGATATATACAAAAGTTTCCATTGCGAATCTGCTCGTTCCTGCAACCACATAGGCTGCTTCATTGCGTTTAAATGAGCTCAGACATCGTGGGCTTTGCCTTACGAGCAACCTATAAATCGATAGCAGGCGGGCGGACACCTAAACGTTTGATGACAAGTAGGTTCGCTTAAAGAGCGCCTTGCGTATTCCGTGAAAAAAATCTGCAGAAGTCTTCTTTTTTTTCTTTGCTCTTAAATTTTGTGCGAATAATACAGGCTTAGTGGATGTTAGAGGTTGTGAGTTGTAGCTTATCGACACGGTTTGCACTTCCAGCCATGAACGGTGGCTAAATTTGCATTGGAGAAAAATGAAGGATAGCTGAGGTCCACGGTAAAAAACCCTAGGGAGGTCAAAATTAATCCAGAATCTTTCGTTACTATGTTTCATTGTCACCTCATGGTATGGCGCCAAAGCCTTCTGTGTTAACTTTTTTGTACCCGGTGGGGGCAACATGTCCTTGAAAAAAATACCTACAATAAATAGCTAAGGCCGAACCAAAGTAGGTCACACTGCACATGTTTGTATATGTGGATTTGTCACATGTACTTATAATAAACGGAGACACTGCTGATGTTTCCGTTTATTATAAGTACGTGTGACAAATTCACATATACAGACACGTGCAACGTAATCTACTTTGGTTCGGCCTTAGCTATTTATTGTAGTTTTTTCAAGGGCATGTTGCCCCCACCGGTTAACATGCCCTTTCGAACAGCCGTCCGAAGTCAACCTTGCCGCACACTGGCCGGCAGCAGCGAGATTTGAGCCTACATCAGTTGACGAGTTCGCTCATTCTGTTCGAACAGTAAGGCATGGCGATTAAGTCCAAAAATAACATCACTAACTTGCATGTAACGAGCTAGGAACTCGTTTCCCTAAGCCCATTTCTAGTGTATACTCGGTGTAGCTAGATTTAGGGTTTTTTTTTTTTTTAACATGATACCCGAGACAGTATTAGCGGCTCTTTCGCGTAATCACGCAACAATTTGCAGAATTACCTAGCGCTATCAGACTGTAGCCATCAATCAGCCAATATTAGTCAGCTTCAGCAGGCATTAGCCATAACTTAGCGAACACTCACCGACGCTAACTACGGCTAACCAGCGCGCACGTATAGTTAGCGACGTGCAATACTGCTCCTGGTACACCATTTGCACGTGCGTGCTGGATAAGAGAGTGGGAAAGACGGAAGGAAGAAGACGAGCTACGTTCTGGCGCATTAAATATTTGCGAGAATAATTAAATTCAGGCCTCGAGCGCTTTGTTTTCACCTTGGAGAAATGAATTTCGGAATGCGCGAGAGTGCTTGAAACTGCATGGTGACGCCACAGTGGGAATGGCGAACATGCCTCGCCCACAGAACGTTGTGCGTCCATGCATGCGTAGTGAGTGCATATACATGCAAAAGCACTCCACGCAACCAGCCGTACTGGTCCACATTTTATTTTTTGAAGCGACGATGCCTTTGCTCAAAGTTATCCCCGCCCCCCCCCCTCCCCCCAACGATAACCACAGACTCCATGCTTACGCTGTGGACGTGTTGCCACCAGTGCCCGTTACATCATGGTCGTTCCAACAGAGGTGTTCTTTTTTTTTTTATGGAGGAGGGCGAAAGGGTGAGGGACCGGTAGCTGAATAGAAGATAATAATCTTACAAGAAAACGTATATTTAGAGATATTTACAACGATTACACGCGATGACAATGCCTGGCGCACTGGCGGGCTGGAACCAGTCTCTATCCACTTCGTAGTCTTTTCTTTTAGCCAGGGACCCTCTACCGCTTTATGCCCCAATCCCACTACTGCCTTGTGGCACTACCCCGCGGCGTTAAAGCGCCGACCCGGCGCTTGTCACGAAAGGGGAGTGTTGGGTGACACATAAGGCTTCAGTCTTACGACGTGCACAACAGTGGATGGTGGTGGCATTGAGTGCACTTCGTCGACAACTCGCTGTATCTCGTAGGTGAGGTTGGTGATCTTGCGAAGGACTTTGTATGGTCCGTCATAGCGAAATAAAAGTTTTTCTGAGAGGCCAATGTGACGACATGGGGTCCACAAGAGTACGAGAGAACCTGGTGCATACGAAACTTCACGGTGGTGACGATCGTATCGATCTTTCTGAGAGGCTTGAGAAAGCATGAGTCGTTCTCGGGCAATCTGTCGTGCTGCGTCGGCTCGCTCTATGGCATCGCGGACGTATGTGACAGGGGAGCTTGAACCAGCGGGAAGGAGTGTATCAAGAGGCAGAGAGGGTTCCCGTCCATAAAGAAGGTAGAACGGGGAATAGCCTGCGGTGTCATGTCTGGAGGAGTTGTAAGCGAAGGTGACGTAGGGTAACGTTGCGTCCCAGTCACGGTGGTCTGGAGAAACATACATTGACAACATGTCCGTGATAGTGCGATTCAGGCGCTCTGTAAGTCCATTAGTTTGTGGATGGTATGCCGTTGTGAACTTGTGGTTCGTGGAACAGGAACGTACGATATCCTGGACGACGCGGGATAAAAAGTATCGGCCTTGGTCAGTAACGAGCTGTCGAGGAGCGCCGTGATGCAATATGATGTCATGTAGCAGAAAGTCGGCGACATCGGTAGCGCAGCTGGTTGGAAGAGCGCGGGTGATCGCATAACGTGTCGCGTAGTCGGTCGCCACGGCAACCCGTTTGTTCCCGGATGCAGAAGTGGGAAATGGCCCGAGAAGGTCGAGCCCTACGCGGTAGAATGGTTCAGCAGGGATCTCAATAGGGTTAAGAAGGCCAGCTGGAAGCGATGTTGGTCGTTTTCGACGTTGACAAAGGTCGCAGCTGGCAACATACTTTTGCACAGAGCGATATAGGCGTGGCCAGAAAAAACGGCGCCGGACGCGATCATAAGTGCGAGTGACTCCCAGGTGACCAGCGGCAGGTTCATCGTGAAGCTGTCGGAGAACATCTACACGCAAATGGGAAGGCACGACGAGAAGGCGGTCAGGGCCGTTAGGGCGCATGTTGTGGCGGTAGAGAACTCCTTCATGAAGGAAATACAAGTTCAGAGAAGTGGGTGGAGTAGCGGAACTCAGGCTTTCTATGAAGGGAAGTAAATCCGGGTCGCGGCGTTGCTCAGAAGCGATATCAAGAAAGTCTGATATTGATAAGACGCAAGCCTCCGTAGCTCTCTCTGTGGCGTCTGGTGGATCCACTGGATACCGTGACAGGCAGTCGGCGTCTTGATGGAGGTGACCAGATTTATACACGACCGAGAAGGTGTATTCTTGGAGGCGTAGAGACCAACGACCGAGACGTCCCGTGGGATCCTTTAGCGAGGAAAGCCAGCAGAGTGCATGGTGATCAGTTACAACAGTAAAACTGCGGCCGAAGAGGTACGGGCGAAATTTAGCGACAGCCCAAACAAGAGCAAGACACTCTCTTTCGGTGATTGAATAGTTCCTCTCGGCAGGGGATAAAAGGCGGCTGGCGTAGGCGATGACACAGTCACGTCCATGCTGACGCTGAGCTAAAACAGCACCAATTCCGTGGCCACTCGCGTCCGTACGAACTTCTGTCGGGGCAGTCTGATCGAAGTGGGCTAATATTGGCGTAGTCGTGAGGGCTGCAATGAGCGCCGAAAATGCAGCACTCTGAGGCGAATTCCAAGTAAATGGGACGTCTTTTTTAAGAAGCTCGGTGAGAGGCCGCGCAATATTGGCGAAATTTCGGATGAAGCGGCGAAAATAGGAGCACAAACCAAGGAAGCTCCGGACATCCTTATGAGAAGAGGGCACGGGAAATTGAGTCAATGCGCGAATTTTGTCCGGATCGGGCTGTACCCCAGATGCGTTAACGAGGTGACCAAGTACAGTTATTTCGCGACGGCCGAAACGGCATTTGGAAGAGTTCAGCTGGAGACCAGCGTTGCGAAATACTTGGAGAATACTGGACAGTCGCTCTAGATGGCTTGCGAACGTCGGTGAAAAAACAATTATATCATCTAAGTAGCATAAGCAAGTGGACCATTTGAAGCCGCGCAGAAGGGAGTCCATCATGCGTTCAAAGGTGGCCGGCGCATTACAAAGCCCAAACGGCATTACTTTAAATTGATATAACCCATCGGGGGTCACAAATGCTGTTTTTCTCGGTCCCGTGGGTCAACAGCGATCTGCCAATAACCAGATCGAAGGTAAATGGACGAGAAAAACTTTGCGCCATGAAGGCAGTCAAGAGCGTCATCTATTCTTGGTAAAGGATAAACGCCCTTCTTAGTGACCTTGTTGAGATGTCTATAGTCGACGCAAAACCGCCATGTGTTGTCCTTCTTCTTGACAAGCACTACCGGGGATGCCCACGGACTAGATGAGTGTTCGACGACGCCTTTGGCGAGCATTTTCTCGACCTCTTTCTGGATGACAGAGCGTTCGGCGGCGGAGACGCGGTAAGGGCGGCGATGAATTGGGTTGGCATCGCCGGTGTTGATGTGATGGGTCACAACTGATGTCTGGCCTAAAGGGCGGTTGTCAAGATCGAATATGTCCGCATAGGATGTCAACAGACGGTGGAGGTCTTGTGCTTCGGAGGGCGAAAGATCTGGCGCTATCATTTTGGCAATGTCAATGCTTGACAGGTTGGGCGCAGTGAGCAAGTTGACATGCGGAGTAGGTTGCTGAGCCGACAGTTCAGAAATATCACACTCTTGCAGCGACAACATGACGCCTAGTTTAATACCAGCAGGCAGCACATGCGTGGAGAAACCAAAGTTCAAAAGAGACAGATGGGTCTGATTGTGGCATACTCTCACCACGGTGTGCGGGACAGCAATGGAGTGCTTTAGCACAACGTCGGTAATAGGTGAAACGACATATTCACCATCGCGCACAGGCGGATCACACACGAGCTGCACGTAAGTCGCGGCTTGCGGCGGAAGATGCAGGAACTCGGTGGCACAAAGGCGACTTTGAGCGTCATGGGCAACAGCGGCGTCAAAAGGCAGTTCCAACTGAAGAAGACCTGTCGAGCAGTCGATAAGGGCGTAGTGCGCAGAGAGAAAGTCGAGGCCAACAATCACGTCATGTGGGCACTGCTCAAGCACGGTGAACAATACGACGGTCTGGCGCCCAGCATTACATATGCGAGAGGTACACATGCCGAGAACGGCAGATGTGCTCCCATCGGCAAGCATTACTGCACACTTAATAGGAGGCGTGATCACTTTTCGCAGTTTAGTACAGAGAGCAGCGCTCATGACTGAAATTTGTGCACCAGTGTCTATCAGGGCTGTAATGGTAACGTCATCCACCAAAAGGTCCAAAATATTGCGGCGTGTAGGAATCGTCAACAGAGGATTTGCAGAATGGGTCGTTAATGCAGCGTCACCTCCGGGAGCTGCATGGTCTAGTTTCCCGAGGTTGAGGGCCCAGGTCGTGCAGGGGACCTGGATCGAGAAATCATCGGCGAGAGAGATCGGCGGCCTTGGGGTGATGGCGACCGGCTGAACCTTTGGCCCTGAACGTTAGTAGGAGCAGGCTGTGGATCGTACGGAGTAGAAAAGCGGCGAGAACTGCCTTCAAAGCGACGCCATGTCCCAGTGTTCCAAGATGAATTGGATGACCAACGATTGCGACAGTAGCGTGCAATGTGGCCGGCGCGAGAGCAGTGAAAGCAGATTGGTCTATCATCCGACGTTCTCCATTCAGCAGGGTTCCGGTAGCGGGAAGGGTAGCGTGAAGGGTACACCGGAATCTGGTTAACAGAAGCCGAGCTCTCGGTGGTGCGAACAGCGCAAACAGGTGTGATGTCGAGATTTGCTATTTCTTGGCGAACGACGGCTTGGATGAGGGAGACGGTGGATGCGTTGTCTTGAGGACCGTCAGAGGCGATGGCTGCAGGAGCCATTGCTTCGAGTTTGCGACGAACGATTCGGGTGACATTTTCGGACGATGTAGCTTGCGTGAACTTGGGGCTGTCTTCACAGGTCGAAGTGGCTGCAGTATTAGGCAGACGCGCAAACTGGCGGGTTATGCGACGGTTCTTGGCGTGCTCGAAGCGCTGACACTCCTTCACAACCGCGTCGACGGTGGCGCAATCTTTAACGATCAACAGATTGAACGCGTCATTGGCAATTCCCTTCAATATGTGAGCGATTTTGTCAGTTTCGCTCATGTTCTCGTCCACCTTTCGACAGAGGCCCAATACGTCCTGTATGTAAGATACATACGATTCTGTCGATGTCTGCACGCGACATTCCAGGTCTTTCCTCGCAGCCTGCTGTCGCCCAAATGGCCTGCTGAATAACTCGAGAAGCTTCAGTTTGCAAACGTCCCAGCTGGTCAACTCCGACTCATGCGTCTCATACCAGGTGAGCGCCGTATCCCGCAAGTAAAATACAACGTTGGCCAGCATCAACGTAGGGTCCCACCTATAGTATTCGCTCACGCGCTCGTACAAAGCGACCCAATCTTCAACATTCACCTTGTCCTTGCCTGTGCCCGAGAAGGTTCCGGGGTCTCGTGGAGGCAGGAGAATCAGAGGAGGCAGCTGCTGGTGCTGGTGCTGGTGCTGCTGGTGCTGGTGCTGCTGCTGCAGCTGCGGCTGCTGTTGCTCTTGTGGGTGGGCCTGTTGAGCCATTGCAGAAAAATGAAGGTGGCGACCACTCCGAAGTTCCGTGTTGGTTTGCCGGAAAAGCCAGGTAGGCGTACCCCGGCACCTCCACCAAAAATCTTACAAGAAAACGTATATTTAGAGATATTTACAACGATTACACGCGATGACAATGCCTGGCGCACTGGCGGGCTGGAACCAGTCTCTATCCACTTCGTAGTCTTTTCTTTTAGCCAGGGACCCTCTACCGCTTTATGCCCCAATCCCACTACTGCCTTGTGGCAATATGCATACATTGTTTTTACCCGGAAAGTGGCTGCAAGCCGGCACCGCGAATCGATGGCCGAGTGTTTTCTGCAGGCCCACCTGGCGCAATCGCGTTCGCCCAATTTAAAGAAGTGTGCGCAACGCCTGTGACCGACGTACATTCGCACATGCACGCGCGCCTATATACACGCGTGCGTATGCGTATATTGATTGTGAGGTAATATAGAGAGCCTATGTATCTGGTGCAAGGGTTAACGAGTCAATGAAAGCAACACACAACGAGGTTAAGGAATGTATATACGAGGGATTTTAACTTCTATGCTTTGACTGTAATATAGTAAATTTGTCACAAATGGAAACAAATTACATTTAATGCGAGTGGTGCTGGCTAATGCTCCCAGTATTACAGAAACATAACTACAATACAAGTTGCATGTGAACGTGGCCGCTGCTGTAGCTCAATTGCCAGGGCATCGAACGCGCCATCTGTAGGCTGAATGTTGGATTCGTACACGCTGCAAGTTTGCATTTCATTCACGCTAAGTCTTTCCCACTTATGTCACGATTGCTCCTCTACAGTGAAAACATACAAGTAATGTATGCTGTCCCTCCTTTTTGCTTGATTGTCTGTACAAAAGAAGCAAGCCTTCGATCAACCTCCCCTCTTTCACTCACGGGCTACACAAGGCATACAAGAAGGTACTTATACAGCGCAAACACAAACGATCCACAAAGAAAGCGACGACACACATCAGCGCTGGTGTGTGTCGTCGCTTTCTTTGTGGATCGTTTGTGTTTGCGCTGTATAAGTACCTTCTATGATTATGAACCAACTAGGCCCAAAAGAAGTTTTACTTAAGGCATACAAGGCTCTGTGCAAATGATACGTTTGATACGTTAGCTGTTCTCCATTGGACATTATGAAACGCGATGCTATATGCACCTTCAGGAAAGCTGTCATGGCGTCACCGTGGTGTACGTCTTGAAATCCGGTCGAGTTTATAGTTCTACGACATGGTAAACGTTTGCTTGAAATAAAGACATGGGTTAATTTATTTATTTATTTATTTGTTTATTCATTTATTTATTTATACTGTCAATCGCCGCTTGAGGGTCATAACAGGGAGGGAGTTCAATAGTAAGTACAAACAGAAAACCAAAACAACTGGCACTCAAATAGCAATGCACACAAGAAACCAAAATTGACATTAGTTCAATTGAACCATGACCAAAATAAGCATCAATTTATCTGTCAAAAAATGCACATCAGTACTATTAACAACATGATGGGGTAAACGATTTCATTGTTCTCTAGCATCCAAAAAAAATGACCACCGAAAGATGTCAGTGCGAGCGTTGAAAGGTTTAATGCATCATGATTTCATGTTTGTTGGAATGGCAAATTTTTAAAGTGCACGGTGCATGCAGGTAGTGGTGCTGTCCGGCAGTATGTTGTACAACAATGCGTTAATGGGTTGCAATAAGCGTCCAGTGGAGGCACGAAGTTTTAGAGTACAACATAGACGTTAACATTCTCAAGGTTTCACAAAGTGCAGGTGGTTCAGCCAGAACCAGTAGCGCCATAACAGCCCACGAATATCAAACGTGTTTAGCCTAACTTTTCGTTTCCGAAGTCATCTTTGCTGCTGCACGACCGCGCTATGCAGAGAGAGAAAGAGAGAGAAAAAAAAAGAACATAAAAAGGGAGGGAGGTTAACTATGCTAAGTCTAATTTGCTAGCCATACTGGAAGAAAGGAGAATAAAGGACGTAAAAGAGAAAAAGAAAGAGGAGGAGATGTACAGTGCACACACACACACACACACACACACACACACACACACACACACACACACACACCACACACACACTCCAGGGTTTCACAGGCAGGTCGCACAGAGATGTTGCCCTAATAAATTGTGGAGAAGATCTTTGGTGCATGGTCTTTAAGTACATCAGCCCTGAAAGTCACACGAGCCCTTCTACAGCGCTATGTAAAGGAAGAAAAATGCCATGAGGGGCTCTGCCACAGCACAATAATAGTCCAGGTGAAGCGTAAACGATGTACTACGATGAAGCACTAACAGTTGGGCGAGTTCGTGTGGGTTCATAGTTGAGAGCGGCGCAAGAACACGAGACAAAAACGAAGAGAAACGCAAGGACAGGCGTCGCCTTTGTATTTCTCTTCACTATGTGTCTCGTTTTCTTGCGCCACTCTTAACTATGTACGGTGAAGCATTTAAAGTATTGGGTGAAGCATATCTAGATTGAAGAGAGACAGCCGCGGAGCCTTATACGTTTTCTTTAAGTCCACGTGCACAAGCTTTCTCGTGATAAAATGACGCAGGGAAATCTTATACGTACGCTAGAAATTAACCTAACAAAAAAGCATTCAGCTTTGTCAGCACCTGCCTCATGCCGACAAGGTTTGGCCTCTTCGTCGGACTATGTCACTGCCACGCTCAGTATGCGCGTTAGTTAACCACGACTCCTTGGTCACCAGCTATTGCAGACACACTTCCCTAAGGCAGCAAGACGTAGCAGGATGCAGCAGAACTTGTTCAATACTACACTGTCGGCGTTGGTCCTTAGTCTTAACTGCAGATGCTTTATCGAATGCTGACCAATGATCGCACACTTCTCTCTCGACTCTCCAGATAGGTAAAATCTGATACTGCTTGCAGTTTTTGGCAACGTCATTGACGTTGCAGATTTGGCAACGGTCACTGAGTTACGAGACACTAATTTAGGGTGGGAGTAATCACAATGCACCAAATAGAAGGTGCGGGAATATGCTTGTGCTACTAAACGTAGCACAAGCCTGTACTGAAACGCATTGTCATGGTGGTAAAAAAGTGACAGTTGTTATGCGTAACCCTTAATTAGGCTTGTGGGAAACAACAACTTGCTCACAAGTAATGTTCTTAAATTCATTACATCAATATCTTGGTGGGCGGGAAGACGACTAGGCAACAGATGACTAGAAATTACAGTATACATTGTGCTAACGGTATGAGATTGTGGAATTCGTACAGAATATTCGGTAGAGATAATGAATACCTTGTACCGGAGGCAAGATAACAAAGCGTAGACCAAGAAAATCTCTTGCTGTGGCACATCAAATTACATACACCTCGCACACTATGTGATTACCCCGTTTCAGAGAAGTATGCATGCTTTGCATGTGCTGCGGCCAGAGTAAAGGGCAGCTATCACATGTTTTCTGCTATTTGCTTCGGCACTACCCCAGTATGGTCACGAGTTTCTCATTTGCATATATTGATTTCGCGTTCTCGTTCAAGTTGTGATATGGCGAGATTACATAATGAGGTATGCGGGAGCATGTGCTGCGAAAACCTACCAGACAAAATAAAATGCGTCATTGCTAAGGGAAATCGCCTGGCACCTTGCCCCATCTCGTATGTACTCTTCAACTAGCAACTTGGGTTATGATTCTTGTATAGTACGAATAATAACGCTGTTTCTTTATAATAAATGATGTAGGTTACCGGTAAAGGGGCCAGAGAGTTGGGCTCTTGCTAAAAGCAAATTTGGGAGCCCAAAGTATAGAAAATAAAAAAAGCAAGAATGTAATATGTGCGAAGAGAAAAACTGCTTAATTTACGCATACTTAGCCCCTTATAGGCTTAGAAAGTGGATGCTCTATAAGCTACAATGTAGCGAACGCTCTCGGAACAGTATTGCCAAAACTGTAAATATTGCAAGAGTTGTAAGATAAAAAAATAAAGTAAAGTCCAGAACTGAATTATACAACGTTTTCATTCCTACGTGTTTATGGCCTTTAGTCAGCTGCATTCACTATTGCCAGTATTATGTTCAACATCCTTCTGAAGCAGCAATGTAGTCTTACGAACAACTTTGGGATGAGAACATTGTAATAAACAGGGCTAATAACTTGCACACTGTGAAGAGCAAAGTAGTTTGTGCTTTCCGACACACGTGTAGGGTTGGACGACAGTTCTTTCGAAGAGTAGAATTGAGGAGCCGTTTTATAGTGCAGTCATGCATGACCGCCCCTCAAAAACGACAAGCTGCCTATGTATGGCTTCTCGTTCATCTAAAAATATCATGCGACGTGATCACACACAATCAGGAGCTCTATACGAGTACATAGCTAACAATGTTCTAAATTGGATTAAAATGCACGGAAAGGGGTAAAATATTTTAAGATAAAGCGCATTAACCCACAAATATTCACAATGATTGCCTTGAGATTGCTAAAAAATGATTCCGTTGGAAAAAAAATGCTGTCGACTCCTGCGCCGCACAAGAGAGTAGCCCCACGGCGATACAAAGCACTTGATTGCTTCTGTTACCCACACTTCCCAACAAGCAGGAAGTCATTAAGTAGTGCGCATGTTGCACAGCGAGTTTTCGAATGTCCTTAAAAAGATATTTGTCGTGCCGGAAAAACCATATATCCTTAGCTTTAGAATAACGTCATCGACAATTTATAAATGGTAAACGCCGCTGTGCGAACTCTGCGAGCGGAAATTCCTGTGAGGCCGTGCTACGCAGTTTTCGAAGTTACACAACAGGGGGCTGCATACATTTGTCTTCGCCGCCCATTGCATTCTCACTACACACGTTGCAATCTTTGACGTTACTCCAAGGCATCGAACTAGCGGTCCAAGAAAAGTGCCGCATTCGCGTCCTTGTAATGAGCAGATGTGCTTAATGAGCGTGCTGCAGCGCAGTTGCTGTACTGGTCTGGATAAATGACTTTCACCGTGTTCATCGGCTTTTTTTAATGTCCGCAGCAACGAATCGTCACAGTCCTAAATATGTCGAAATCTTTTGTGGAGCCATTGCACTGCGGAGAACCGTGAATGGTTATTTCGATTCGCGAAGGTGTGGATTCTTATCAGCATGTTTTTCCTTGTTTTTTTTTTTTCTTGATGCTTAATAATTTCATTGAAACGATTAGATTAGCGTATACATACATAATTGTACGAGCAAGGAATTGCTTATTCAGCATTGTGAGCCATTTTATTGCGTGCGGTGCAGTCGTGCGTACTTCGCGGGCAGTTCGGTGTGCTTCGGTAAATTTATGTGTCAGTACGTGTGTATCTGTGCAGAAGGGGGGGGGGGGTAGCATCTGTACCGTAACAAAGTTTTCCCGCTTGATATCTCCGCCTCCGAATCACCACTTAAAGAAGCTCCTTAGCGGCAGAACTCGTTGCACAGGGAGTGAACGTCCCTTGAACCCACACCCGCGCCATATGACCGTGGCAGGATTCATTTCATTTGCTGAGACGCGGGCCTACGCGTGATCAGAAAAAAATTACGGTCACGGAGTCAGTCCTTCTAGCTGTTCTTTTTAACAGTAACGTCGTTTCAGCTAGCCGTAAGTTGCATGTCCCATCACGATTTTTAAACGGCTATGTGCGAAAGGAATTGTGCAAGTCTCATAACTCACGACTGGTTTACTTAAAGTGACGAAGGCAACACTTATCGCAACGGGCTATTATAAAAGAGGTATCTTCGTCACTAACGTATATATGTGCCAGAGAAATTGAATAAATGCCACTAGTTCGCTAAGAATGAACACGACAACGGCTAACATTATAGGTTATGTGTGAATGAGCGGTGCATTAGAAAACTGTCGCCATCATAGAACGGTGCGTGCAACAGAAAGTGTGCGAATTCCAATACTCACAAATTCTACTAGAAAGCAAAAAGGGATAGTTAGCGCAACTAACGCGAAGTGATGGTGGTGAGTCGAAGGTTCCGAGTATACGTACAATCAGAAAATACTAGGGAACGGGAAAGGCAAAGGCGGCTTCGAGAAGACCCCGAAGCAATAAAAAACCTTCGCCGAAGCCGTACCTGCGTCGTGTCTGTGGTTTAATTCGAGCCTGCCTTCAATGAGAATCAACGTCGAAACAACCTCGAAACAACCTCGCATCACCTAGCTAAAGCTTATAGCAACGAACTGGAAGCAACCAAGAAGCAACTTCGCATCACCTTGCTAAGGTCTAAATCAACCTCGACGCAACCGTGTTGTTTTTCAGAATTGTCCAGTTTCGCTGTTTCAAGGCTTGCGCAGCTAAGTACAAGCTTGGCCAACTATCTTTTTTTTTCTTTGTTTCGTCGTTTATTAGAACCATAAGAGATAACAAAGCAAAACAATTCAGAGGGTGAACAAAGTGAGCTTATTTGTTGTTATTAGTGTTGGCGGCAATAACAAGAAGCATACCATCGATGTAATGGAATAACAGGAAAACAGAGGAGACAACAAGAACGGAGACGGGAGGGCTTAAAACTCAATAGAATAACGAAGAGGGAAGATATATAGTGTCGCATGTCCGCACGACTAATCGTCAGCCGTGGTGGAGTAATTGCTATGGTGCTCGGCTGCTAACCCTAAGGTCACGGGTTCGACTCCGGTGGTGGAAGTCGCATTTCAAGGGAAAGGAAATGCTATAGAGGTCCATTCACTGAGCGATGTCACTGCACGGTAAAGAACACTAGGGGGTAGAAATTTCCGGAGACCTCCAGCACAGCGTCTCTCATATAGTGGACTTGAGATGTAAAACCCTGCATATTGAGATTGCACTACAATTCGGCAAGCATTTGAGAACTATTGCATTGTTCAGAAAGCCGTAGTAATTTATTCTACAAAAAATAATTTACACATTCATTGTTGAGGCTTTCCTTATGTAAAATAATGCAATTCACTACGTGTTGAAACTACACAGCACTTTTATTAAAGTATAGTGTTTCTTTTTCGGAGACACTGCCTTGCAATAACCAAACAAAAGTATGTGTTGACGAAAAGGGTGTATTACACTGTCCTCACGTGCCATCGTCGGCAATAGACCAGCCACACTTTTGTGTTTTCGCTTTTGTTTCTCTCTCACTTGAACAGATCAACGGCCCCCTACATGGCACGTGATTTGAAATACTGCAGCATGACAGCAACCGTGGTGCATGAACGTTCATATTAACTAGCGTGAGCCATTCTTCCCGACGCACTAGTGATATCCTCGACCAACTGGTGTATTGGCTAAAGATTTAGACGACGCTTGCGTTAATCATGGAGTTCCCGTGAAAAACGAGTCGGTTCTGGCCGTCCATGATGAAGACGCATGGTAAGCAGCTCCATGAGTAACGAAAGTTCTTATCCATCTTGGCTAGGTCAGGTTGAGTTACTCTCTCGCGACAGGATCAGACTACGACCTTGAAGGCGACTGATTGGATTATCAATCACTGTCGACCCGAAGAACTATACAGCGTTTCCTGTTTGCGCACTGCAAACGGAAACTGGAAACCACGAGAGCTCCCATCTTTGGTTGTTTAATATTCCTGGCGCGGCGTCACACTGTCAGGGTTTATCCATATTGCTGTCGGCGTGTGATAGGAAGTATCGGGGAGGAGGAGAACACAGCTCCTCCTCGCTGGATGTATAGTCAGCATGAGCATACATGACCGAAGCCGCACTGTGGACACAGTTGCTCGTCGTTGTCTCGACACTAGCTGTCATTTCTTCTTCGCTTAGGATTTCATGCCCGTCAGGAGCAATACGTAACCAAATGAAGGGGGAAAACGAACTGTAACAAAAAAATTGGTCAAGACTACGTGAGCAGTAGCAAAGAAAACATCACTAGCGGTGCGTTACTGCACAGAACCGCGATAGATAATATTAGCCAGATTTCTTATCGATGTTAGAGAATTATTGAAGAGAGTTGGCACTTCCGTACTTTTACGTTTCAAAGCAGGACCATTGTTAGCGTTTTGTGTTGCGGAACTTGATTTCTACCCACAAGGAATTACGTTTGCTTCATCAGGAAATGCCTTCCCATAACACTGGTATATGCGATGCGGCACGATGTACGTTTGTTGTCATTTCTTTCTGTCGTATTTGCAAGTCCTGCAAGCGGAAGTATTGAACAATGGATCTTGGTCCTGTAATAGTGATGGCGTTCCATCCAGGCACCGAGAATGTTATCAATACTATGTTTTCTCCCTACGAAAGCACGTATCGAAGGCTACCCAAACGCTAAAGATGACACGTTTGTTCTAAAATAATAGGGCAGCAAAACAATTGGTATTCCAAGCCTGAAAAAAGCACGGACGTGAGTCTGGGTTGCCTACTTTGTTTCTCTTCATTCTTTTTTCTCTCTTTTTTTCTATCACTTTCTTGTCTTGGTTCATTTGTATTTTTTTTTCACTTTTTCTCACTACCTGCTTATTTCTTTATTTATTTTTGTTTTTCTGTGTATTTCTTTCCCTTCTATCTCTGTCTATATCTTGATTTCGTTTTACATCTCTTTCTTCTTTCTTCTCTCTTCATTTCATTCGCCCCTTTCTCTCTTTTTTTTTCTCCTCTCTTGCTCGTGTTTTTATTTTCTATCATACATTTCTGTTGTTTTCTTTCTAGATATTTCTCTCTCAGCATTCCTATCTTTTCTTGTCTTTCTTCCCTTTCGTCTTGTATATTTATCTTTCTATCTACCTCTCTCTACTCGCTCTCTTACCGATCAGAGTTGTGGCGTCCCACACCTCAAAAATCGGTACACGTGTTCTGCGATCGAAGCAAGAGATTCAGAAGAGGATGAAGAGCCCGTGCTGATTGGTGGGGATCATATCGTTCTGTTAGTTATGCAAGGACTAATTATCATCACCATCATCTTCACCATAAATATCGTCAGCCTAACTACGTTTACTGCAGCCAACGGCCTCTCCCATGTTCCGGCAATCAACTCGGTCCTGTGCATGCTGCTGCCATTTCACACCCGCAAACTACTTAACCTCATCTGCCCACCTAACTTTCAGTCTCCCCCTAACCCACTTGCCTTCTCTGGGATCCAGTTAGTTACCCTTAATGACCAGCGGTTATCCTGTCTACGTGCTACAAGCCCGGCCCATTTCCATTTCCACTTCTTGATTTCAACTATGATATTCTTAACCCCCGTTTGTTCCCTGATCCACTCTGCTCTCTTCTTGTCTCTTTAGGTTACACCTACTATTTTCCTTTCCATTGCTCGCTGCGTCGTTCTTAATTCAAGCTGAACCCTCTTTGTAAGTCTCCAGGTCACTGCTCCATAGCTAAGTACCAGCAAGATGCAGCTGTAATACACCTTCCTCTTGAAGAATAGTGGTAGTCTACCTGTCATAATATGAGAGTGCTTGTCAAATGTGCTCCACCCCATTCTTATTCTTCTAGTTATTCAATCACGTGGTTCGGCTCCACGGTTATTACCTCTCCTAAGTACGCATAGTATTTTCCAACTTGAAGTGCACGATTATCTATCGCAAAGCGCTGCTCTTTTTTGAGGTTTTTGTAGATTACTTCCGTTTCCTGCGAATTAATTTTAAGACACACCTTTTTGCTTTCCTTGTTTAACTCCGAAATCATGAGTTGCAATTCGTCCCCTGAGTTACTCATCAATGCAAAATCATAGGTGAAGCGCAGGTTACTAAGCTACTCTCCATTAACACCTATACCTAACTGTTCCCATTCTAGGCCTCTGAAAACTTCCGTAAGCATGCGGTAAATAGCATTGGGGAGAATATATCCCCCTGCCTTACACCCTCCTTGATTGGTATTCTGTTGCTTTCTTTAGGAAGCACTATGGTAGCCGTTAATTTCCTGTAGATTTCTTCCAGGATGTTTATATATGCTTCGTCGGCGCCCTGATTCCGTAGTGTCTGCATGACCTGATATTACTACTGAATCAGACGCCTACTCATAATCTATGAAGGCTATGTCTAGTGTTTGGCTATATTCTGAACATTTCTCCATTACCTGATTAATAGTATGAATGTGGTCGATTGTTGAGTAGCCTATTCTAAATCCTGCTTGTCCCTTTGGCTGATTGAATTCTAATGTCTTAAATCTGTTAGCAATTACCTTTTTAAGTAGCTTGTATAATACAGGGAGCAAGCTGATCGGCCGGTAATTCTTCAAGTCCTTGTCATCTCCTTTCTTATGTATAAAGATGACGTCAGCATTCTTCCAAGACTCTGGTATTCTTCCCGTCAGGAGACACCTTGTAAACAGGTTGGCTAGATCTTCTTAAACGATTTGTCCTCGATCTTAGAGCAGATCTCATGTTACCTGAACCAAAAGCTTTGCTGATCTGATGTCACCAAAAGCTTTGCTTTTTTACGTGTTCTCTAAGGCTTTTCTGACTTCTATCATTACGGGTGCGGTGTCAACTGGGTTACTGCTAGTTCTTATAGTATTAAGGTCGTGGTTGTCCTGGCTACTGTGCAGATCTCTGTAAAACTCCTCCGCAATATTAACGATCCTATCCATATTGGTATAGTTATTTTGCTTTCGTTGTTTCTTAGTGCATACATCCGATTTTTGACTATCCCAAATTTTCTCTTCACTGCTTTGACGCTTCCTCCGTTCTTCAGAGCGTGAGAAGGACTAATGGTCATACTTAAAAAGTATTTTAGGTGGATGCTTTTTCAGCTTCAAATTAGATAAAAAGTGAGCCATGAAAGATGATAAAACGTGTGATGTAGGAAGAGTGCGTATATCAGCGGTAAAAAAAACCGTCGTTTTATTCTTTCTGAGCGTAGATCCCAGAAATGGCTTTTCGCGAAGGAAATTCGGAGCTCTGTTTATTTCAGCGGACATCAAAAGGAATACCTCATTATCATAGCACAATTTGGAGTGCACTCCCGCTTTCTATTTCTTTGCGCACAGTTTTATTATTATTTTATTATTTTGTGCTGCGAACACCGCCCGCAGCATTGCAACGTAAAAAAACAACAAAATTGAAAAAAAAACCGCGAAACGCTTTATTCTAAACACTGAATTTGTGCCTAGATGGACATCATAGAGAACAGATGTGGTCAGTTCCGGTCTAGATACCATCGCAAACTAAGGCCGGACTGATGGGCGAAAATGGGGGGGAGGGGGAGTGGATGTGGGAATGGTGGGGATGCGAAACAGCGGGGAGAAAGGAGGTTGGTGAAGAAGGAGCTCTTCGTATTGATAGAGACATTTTCCGCTCGATCATCCCCGCCGAACGCATGTCTCTATAGATCATGATGTATTTATTTTTGCTCTTAGACCCGTATTTCCTTGCGTCCATTTTCTTGGTATGTTGGCTGTGCCTCCGACTTCCGGAAACCGATTCTTTGTGGCGCTCCTTCCTTGGTTCCTTTTTTTTTTCTCGTGCCGGCTCTGTGCTGTGTTTGCTCTTATGCGATGTGGCTCAGTGTGCATCTTATTTTTCTCTCTATCTTTTTTTATGGGCGGGGGGGGGGGGGGTGTCCATGTCTCTTCGCTTTTCCCGTCGATGCGCTTTCTCGGGTTCCATTGTTCCCTTCTGCGCGGTGCTGCGATTTCGCTTGGAAACAATAAAAAAAGCGGGAAGCGAGGAACGGGCCCAACCGAAGAAAGCATTGAAGAAGCCACAGTCTCGGATGGCGGTTTATGGCTTCGCGGCGTGAAAGTGCCGTCAGCGAGTGGAGAGATGGTACAGAGTGCTCTGCTAATAGTAGAAAGAGGCACGAAGACGGTGCCGTGCTTGACTTGAAAAGATGCCTCGTGAATGTTTCCAAAAGGGGAGTCTCATTCTATGCGAGAGTCGGGAAAAAAAACGTTCGAGTGACAAGTGCGCTGCTACAGAGAGCTTTGATGACTTGAAGAGCTACTTCCTGTGGCTGGCAGTGCCATACAACATGGACTATACTGCACTCAGCGTTACCAGCCTTCTTTTTCTTTGTTCTCGCTCAGACAGACCTAACTTTGTCTCTTCGAAGCCGTGCAGACATGCTTCTTCGGCAGACTTTCTCTGAACCTTTCCACGAAGAGCTGAGAAATATGCTCGCTACATTTGCAGCCACAATGAGTTCGGAAAGACGTACCCACTAAAGCAAAACAGCTTTTCGATTCTTGCCCTTGTGATCTCTCATGGTGCCTTACTTCCATTCTATGTCTTGATTGCATGCTACTCTCAACACACAAAACCTCCACTAGGGAGCCATCTGCATATAAGGAGTATGAAGTCGGTCCGAAATGCTTGGTGGTTTCAAGAGCACTGCCTTCCTGAAAAAGCTCACCGGTGATTAGGATACCGCCTGACGGATATTCTTGGCGCAACTTTTCATAATTCACAACTACCA